>CACTHL010000085.1:0-117010 GCA_902712375.1 Dioscorea dumetorum
TGCATTGTATGCATGCAGAGGACATCCCTTCGAGTTTGGCATGGATGTAGACCGAATGACTCATGCAATTCCCCCGGGTAACAAATTTTTCATCCACAAATGTGTGATAAGGCGAGCCATAGAAGAAGCGAATATTCCTTTCACTTATGTTTCCCCTAATTGTTTCGCCAGAATATTCCTTGCGGTCTTGCTCAGCTCGCCACCTATATGCCTCCTACCAACCACGTAACCATCTATGGCAATGGCGATAAGAAGTGTATGAACATTTTCACTCTTGACTTTAATTTTTTGCACTTCAGTTCTATACTTCATATAAATAATGTTTTGTTATCATTAATATAGAGGGGCCTATACATTGTTGCTTTATATTGTTTTATCACACTAGTAAGTCCAAATTCTATTAATCTAGACTTATTCTCGCGATTCAAATATAATTTTAATCATTTTATCGAACTCTCTATAATTTAACAATATGATATATACGATCTGCAATATATGCTGCTTTGGTTTTGGTTTTTTGATCTTTTTTTTTCCTTTAAGAAAAACTATCATCATGCATCCAAATGCAGGTATTTGGGTGGCGAAGAAGATGTTGCAATGTACACAATGATGGCGGCCGATGATCGACGGGTGGAGAACAAGGTGCTTTATGTTCGTCCTCCGGCGAACATCTTGACCCAAATGGAAGTTGTCAATATTTGGGAAAAGCTTCTCGGCAAAGTCCTCGACAAGACCTTCATTCTCTCCCCACAAGAATGGCTTTCTAAAATGGACAGTGAGTCTCTGTATATTATTTGCAATCCACTGAACTTAGTACCATGTTTGCACATAACTCTTAACCAAGATAGTTTTCTTATGTGAAGCAAAACTCATAACTAATTAAGTTTATGTTGTTATTCTTTGTGCAGAATACCCACTCTATGAGCAAATTGCTATAGCACATTTCTACCAAATCTACTACTGCGGAGATTTAGACTTCGAACCAGAGGGACCATATGGTCTTGATACAAATGATCTCTATCCGGAGTACAAGTATGTTTCTGCTGAAGAGTATCTGCGACGTTTTATCTAGAAAACTCAATTATCTTCAGTTTGTTTGTTGATACCTGATGCTTCCTCTTTTGATGTTGTTCATGATATTTGAAATAATGGGTTCATCAACACTTTATGTTTGTTGTGCCCTTGATATTTGAAAGCAAGGATTGTGTTTCTCATTGTTTTTGTTGTTATGGAAGTTGCTTTGCTATTTGTGGCATTAAAATTATGAACTCATTGAAACTTGATGATTCAGAAGTCCAAATGACAGGGGGAAAAAATACAATGCAATGGAACTTGAAACTTCAAAAACCAAGAAAAACTTGATGATTTTTCATCTAGTGCAGTCAGAAATTGATAGTTGGAAAAAAAATACATGAATATCACTGAAAACACATAGCAGTGTTTTTGTACATTTAATACTAATACAACAGGAAAACGAAACCTGAAGTACAGGCGGGCGATTTGCTTGGATGAAAGTGTTTATGAATGAGAACTGATTCGATTACGGATTCGGTTTGATCGTCTCAAAGGAGTTGTGCTTGCTTTGGCACTGGTGATCTCTACATCCTGTTTAATTGCAGTACACATATGAAGAGGATTTTAAAAAAAAAATATTTTCGAGTTCTCTCTTAGCAAAATTGAATTGTATGTCCAGATGCACATTATGAATTAGAACAATTGCCAAACACTGGAACTAGAAAACTTTCAGTAACAAATTAGATCCTAATGCATCAATAAAGTTTATATTTACTTCCATTTGCATATCTAATCAGCAATTCAAACCACAATTCAATCGTAATGCACTGCTAGTTCTGTCTATTTATAAAAAAGGTTCGTCATTCATTCACATTACTGAAAGTTTCCAACTTTTATGAAATTTCTTCTCAAATTCAGATAGAAATGAATCAGTTTATAAACTTCTCATAATTTGAATGCATTTGAAATCCAATTTGGAAGGAAATGAAAATTCTTAAAAAGCTAGTACTGACCTCTTTCCTCAATGGCCTGTTTGGGGTAGTAACACTAATACTCTCTGCAACTGCAGCTAAAGACTTCACTGAAGAGGATTGGCAACTTTCATCAACAGTAAATAAAGTCTTCTTCACCACTGTCCTCCTTTGTTCATTCTCCTTTGAATCCAATATATCCACAGAAAACTCTCCAAGCAATTCGACCAGTGGTGGCCGGGATTCGTAAAACTCCTTGTGCTCATTCTCAAAATTAACATCTGAAAAATTATGGTTTTCAATCTGAAGATTTGCATTTGAATCAGTAGTGCTCTTTGCTTCAGTGGGAGCACATATCACTGCTGAATCTGATTTCGGTCTTCTAACAAACACTGAGAGCCCAATTAGTATCACTGCTATAGTTGTTAACAAGAGAAGCAGTAGATTTCCATCATATAAAACCACCGTATTTTCTTCGCCTTTTTCTTCAGGATTTCCATCAGTTGATGGCATCCATGGAACCAATTGATTTTGTGAATCTTGTCCAAACTCACTCAAAACATCCTTCTCTTCCCACATTTCAGTGTCTACAATTTCTTCATGTATTTCAGTACATTCTTCCACCAAAGATTCATCATCATTTGGAACGCCATTCTCCACCAATAACAATGTCTCTTCTTCCTCTTTCTCTGCTACAATTTCTTGGAAATCATGCACTTCCTTCACTTCATGAATCAACAAACCACTCTTAATCTCTTCGGCGATCCATTCCATGTCTACTCTTTTTGGAAACACATCCAGATTACTGATATTACTAAAAATCTCTTCTTGAAACCTCATTTGATTTCCATTGTAAGAAAGATGACTAGAATTCATGCAAGATATATAACAAGTAGACATCATGAGCACTCCTAGTACTAGAAATGTCCTCCATAACATTCTGAAAACCCTGGGTTTGTCTTCAAACACCTCCTCCCCTTCCATCTCATCATCATCATCATTATCATCTTTGACACATTCTTGTGATTCCTCTTTCTGTAATTCTCCTTCAATGCGTCGAAGAATCTCACGCCGCCTATTCGGGTTGTACCGGAGGAACAAAGGCCTCGGAGAAGTGTAATTTGTCACAGGATCATAAGGAACTGGAGATGTTTGCGGGATGCTTCTGAAGATGTTTTCATGAAAATCCTGTGAAAGATCATCATCCCTCTCTGCCAAGATCTTCTTTTTATAGCCTGAGGAGACAGTGCCGTTCACTGAATCCTTTTCAAAGGCCTTCTTCGCCTTTGGATCTTCATTTTCATTGGCTTCTTGGAGATTTCTTCTCTGATGAACTGAGAAACAAGAGCGAATTAGTATAAATAAGGATTCAAGAAAGAGAAATCTAACAAAATTTTCTCTTTTATTCCTCCATTTTCTTACCAGAAGAATTGGTATTGAAGACGGATTTGCGAGAACTTGTAGAGTTCCTTGAGGATTTGGAGAAATCCATGAGAGGCAAAATTTCGATCTTTTTGCTCTTCTTCTTGTACTAGTATGGGAAATTTTGACCGTTGGAAGGGTGTGGGCGTGAGGAACTCTTAAGAAAATTTTGAATCTCGCTTATGACCGTTGGAGTTACTTTAGAATTGCATTCTTCTACAAATTAACCCTTTTTTATGATATAATTAATTATAATTAATTGCTTTTTATGCTGACACACACACATATATATATATATATATATACACTTCTACAAATTAACTCATTTTCATATATATATATATATATATACTTCTACAAATTAACTCATTTAACTATATATGCAATTGCAAGTTTATTTACCGGCACTCAGGTGGACAAACTTATCTCTAGTAGTTCTACTTTTGAGTGGGAGATATTACTGGATAAAACTATTGTTGATTTTCTAAAAAATTACAAAAGTAATAATATTTAAAAAAACTTAAAAATAGAGTCACTGCAAAGTATAAAAAATGAAAAAAAGATCGAGAGGAAAAAAACACCTATAATGCTCCATGTACTAAAAGGTAATTTTCTTTCCTATAGTGTAATGCCAAAACTTAACATAACTCCTCGGACATTTTCTTCATTCATAGTTGCTTACGTATGGTTAAAATTTTTACATGTGTACATCTATTATTTTTTTTATTTTTTAATAATAGATAAAAGTCTTTTATACATTTTTTGTGAGTATATGTTAATATTTGAGCATTTCATACTTATTAGATATTAATTTTAATGCGGTTATTTTAGCATTTTGAGTTATACTAGATTTATATATTAAAAGATATTTATGTAATTATGTACCTAAAAATGTTGCTTGCGTATACAAAAACATAAAAGTATTTACGTTAGCAAAAGTTTCTTTTTCTAATTTTAATTTAACAATAAAACACAATAAATTATTTTTAATCAACAAGTGGTTATATTATACTTAAAAACACAAATTATTCAATCATATATATAGAAATAAATCATCTAGATAAGTACGCAGATTATTGTTCATTAAAAATATTAATTTTGAGTCATTGATACCGTTCGTCATTGTAGCTAAATAAATTATAATCATGGGATGTAAACCCAATAGTTATTATAAACGTTTTTACGTTAAATTTTTTTTTTAAAATCCATGGATCCATCTCCTCATAAACACTTCCTTCAATGGTGGTTCTTTTTTAATTAGTTGAAATATTAGATTTTTCATTAAATAGCTCTTCCTTTACCATAAATGGTGTCACGGCCTTAACCGATTACATTCGGCCGTGCGGCATCTGATATGCATCATAGTAATAGGTCAGCTTTCCTTGCAAGAACAATTAGTGAATTCCTGTTTGCATCACAAGCATAACGAAATAAAAGAAAGCGAGCAAAACCGGAAAACATTCACGGTACGAGAAATACGACACATGAAACCCATTTTGAGAGAAAAAAACATAAACTCTCTTAGATTGAGAAATGTTTATAACCATGGCCAAAACCATCACCAAGAGGCCTTGTCTCCTCCCAAAGACACATTAGACCATAATACAAGAGCTACCCCAAATCCAAGATTGATTAAGCACCATGCCCAATACAGGTCTGGCGTGAAGTCCCTGACTTCACTTAACTTGCAGTGTCTACCGACGTGACTGTAGCTTCAACCAGCCACTTTTGGTCACAGTGCGCAGCAGTACCCGTCACTCGTGGTAATACCGGGTGCCATCCTCGCCCCTGGCTTGGCCACGCTCCCTACCGCGTGCCCACTTGCATACGCCTGCATAAAACTTTGTCAAATCCGAAATCAGCTCTCGGTCTCCCGGCCTGATCAAGTGTCCCGCCCCGCCTATACTTGCTAGAGATCCAACACTCTACATAATTAAGTCTTGCAACACTTGACTCTTGGTATGGGCGCGGCTGCCCCACGCACTCATCGGTCTAGCGTGTGCGCGCCTCACGGTTTCAGCACATGATCGTGCGGGATATTCCACCCGCTCTTAGTCACGATACAACACACGCATCGCGCTAACCGCGCGCTACCCAATCCACGCAGCTGTGCGCCCTCATGGCTTGACCTATGTTGAAAAGTATACCCGCGAACCAAATGTAAGGTCATCAACATGGTTGTTATATTCACTAATTTTTTTTTTTTAAACTTAAACAAGGCATGGGATTTAAACCCTCAAAACTTGAATTTAGAGGAGGATGGAATACCAACATATGGGAGAAGTGGTTATCTTTCCTAATATATATCCGTTTTTTCTTATTAAATCAAAAATATATGATTATCTATTTTTATTAAAATAAAGAAATAAAACCAAAACAATGAAACACACACCACAATAACAACAAAATGAAAGAGAATGTAAGAAGAGACCATCACCCAAAACAAACCCATCCAGCTCACTTTCCAAACAAAAAGAGAGGAAAGGTCCCATAAAGTTCACAAGCCAAAGCAAACAAACCCACACAAACCATTCAATGGAGATACCATGAGCAAACATGGCCCCCACACTTAGTTTTCACTATGGAAATCCTTGTGACCCAAACCAAAGCTTTAAATGTCCCCCCTCTTCCCTTGTTTCCCACCATAAACAGGCAACCCAAAAAACCAAAATCAATGCATTTTCACCATGTCTTCTTCTTCCTCCTCTTCTTCTGCTCTTCAATTCCTATTAACCATTTTCATTCTACTTCTCCTTCTAGACTCCATTAAAGTACAATGCCACAAGAAGAAACTCTGGCACGGCACAATTAACCGCTTTCCGGTGAATAAAACAAGAGCACAAGTGAGGGAAGTGGAGTTCAAGAGATGGGTGAGTTTTATGGGAGGACTCCGGCACGCGACCTCTAATCGAGGCCGTGATATGTTATTGCCTTCCTTCTCAATGGCGGTCGACAAGAACCCGTGCACCGGAGACTTCACAACCATTCAATCAGCCATTGATTCACTCCCTCTCATCAATGTAGCTAGAGTTGTAATCAGAGTCAATGCTGGAACTTATAGGTGAGTTTCATTCCTCTTCTTCTATTTGGTTCCTCTGTTTTCCCCTGTTTTCCCTGCTTTATTAACTTGTGACTAGAAAAGTAAACTTATCAAGTACAAAACTAACATATCATGTATATATATATATAGCGAATGGTATCTTAAAATGTATTTATGCTAAATGAAACTATATCAATATCATGTTATATATATATATATATATAAATATTTGTGTATTTGTGAGAACAGAGAGAAGGTGAACATATCACCATTCAGGGCATTCATAACAATACAAGGGGCAGGAGCTGATAAGACTGTGATTCAATGGGGAGACACTGCTCAAACTCTTGGTCCAAATGGGAAGCCAATGGGGACCTTCAATTCTGCCACTTTTGCTGTCAATGCACCTTACTTCATAGCAAAGAACATCACCTTCAAGGTAAAAATTAAAACATTGAACTTGAAAAGGAAGTCTGTATGTTTAGTCATATGATTACCATCACAAGAATATTTACATATGACGATGACTCTTCTGTCATATAAATCAGGATTTTCTCTATTTACCGAACATTATACTTGTAGAACACGAACCCGATTCCAAAACCCGGCGACAAGGGATTACAAGCAGTGGCATTAAGGATCTCAGGAGACAGAGCAGCCTTTGTAGGATGTAAGTTCTTAGGAGCACAAGACACATTGTATGATCATGTTGGCAGACATTACTACAAAGATTGCTACATTGAGGGCTCTGTTGATTTCATCTTTGGCAATGCACTCTCCCTTTTTGAGGTCACCTTCTTCTCAGTAATTCATTCAATGCTGATCATGTTACTAAAGCAGTACATGGTTTGACATTTATTGAATGCATGCATGCATGGATAATTGAATCTTGTTAATTAATTTTTATTTTATGTTTTATGTTTTTATATTTATTTTGGGAACAGGGGTGTCATGTGCATGCAATAGCAGAGAGATATGGTGCATTGACAGCACAAAGCAGGATGAGTTTCTTGGAGAACACAGGGTTCTCATTTGTGAGATGCAGAGTGACTGGTTCAGGTGTCCTTTATTTGGGCAGGGCATGGGGGTATTTCTCAAGGGTTGTCTTTGCTTACAGTTTTATGGAGGACATTATAATCCCAAGAGGATGGAATAATTGGGGTGATCCTCAAAGGCAAATGTCAGTACCTTTTACTCTTTCCTTCATTTTTATTTTTCCTCTGTGTGTGTGTTTTTTAAAAAAACTCATTAAACCAAAGGGCTTGTAGCCCAACGGTACCTCGGATCCTCTCGTGGGAGGAGACACGAGTTCAATCCCCCCGAACCGTGCTCCCCCGTTCTAAGAGGGTGAGGACGTTGTAGGCAATCCCCCCACCACGCGTACACCCCTGAGAGTTGGCGTTTGTCGCCTTATATCAAAAAAAAAAAAAAAATGTTTGCCTTATAGTTCTTTGATTACTTGTCTTGCATTTTAATATGAGTATCTTATATATGTCATCAAGGTAAAAAAAATATATCACGTTCAGTTTATTTTAATTAGTCTGGTTGAGAAAATAAAATAAACAAAAAAAAAAAACTGTTTTAGCATCAAATGGTAGTTTTAAGTTTTTAATATGTCAAATTAAACCATTAGAAGAATTATAAAAATGGTTGATTAAGAAGTTCAACATTGATTTGATTTTACCAGTATAGATAAGGATCATTGACACTTTACTGGCTTGGTCCAATGGTCCCCCCTAAATAAAAAAGGTGGTGAGATCCTGTGCCACTCTTTAAAGCTAAGTACAACCCTATCCATTTTCAATTTTAATAAATAAATAAATAAATAAATAAATAAATCAAAGTTGTGGCCATTTGGTGTCCAAAAAAGTTTCATAGATCTTGTACCAAAAGAGATGAACAATTAAACAAGTACACTGTCTATGTTTCTTAGTTATTTCAATTTCTAGTATTATATACTTGGCCAAGCTTTTCTTAAATAATAATAATTATTATTATTACTATTGATTAAAAAAATCATGTTTTTATTTTTTCTTAAAAAATCATATTTTCCTGAAATAATTATTATTATTTCAATTATCATGTGCTATTACCTTGTGTAGGAGATTTCGATCTGGGGTCCTCCTCAAAATGAATTGTTTACATAAAAGATCAGATTTCAATAGATTGTTAACAAAAATCATGTTCTTTTACTAGTGTTTTTTTTTTTGCACTATATTTTTCAGAAATAATGTGATATATATTATTTACATTGATTGAACAGGACAGTGTTCTATGGGCAATATAAATGCACAGGGCCAGGAGCAAATCATGGTGGGAGAGTTTCATGGTCTAGGGAGCTCACTGATGAGGAAGCAAAGCCCTTCATTTCCCTTAACTTCATTGATGGTTTAGATTGGATCAAACTATAGTTACTTACTTTGTCTTTAAACCAAACTCCTAATTATAATATTAATTAATTTTTTGACTTTTTTTTTTCTTCTTCTTGTATTTGCACTCTAGCTCTTCGGTTTGACTTTTATTATGCTTCTGTTTAGGATTATTATTAGTGGACTAAGATCGAATAAGATTGATATCGACATAAATACAAAAATCTCTTTTTTTCTTAATTTTTTCATCAAAATTATTGTCAAAATTTTTTTTTTTAATGAGTGACACTTGGATTATACTGGCGCAAAAAATGAAATATCAAAAGTTTTATTTTAAAGTAAATATTGAAAAAAAATTTAGTATTTTATAATACATCACATAATTACTTTAAAACAAATAAAATGGAGATGCAACAACAATAGATCCATGTTGTCTTCTTCTTACTTGTGTGGTATTTTTGTAATTAAAGCCTTTTTTTTAATGGTTTTTCAGAGATTTTTCACATGCTACTTTAGGCAAACACATGAAATATTATTAGTGATTTTAAAATAAATTAAAGATCCATGTGTATATATATTATTATTATTTAAAAAAAGGGCTCAAAAGTTCGAACAAAATGAATTTATAAATTAGGCCAAAAAATTGTAAAAACCTTGGAAATATATCTATACATAAACATTAAATTCCAACGTTGAATGCTCACTCCAATGAAAAATATATTGATGAAATTCTTATTATTAGCTAAATAAAATATTTACTAAATAAATTATTAATACAAGATCCGGTAACTCGTTGTAGTTACTTACGGTTTTCCAGGATTCCGCCACGTGTCCTACCTTATAAGATCAGGATATCACGTGAGTCACCGCAAACTATAACGACCAAACTAACCCAACCGTTTTCTTGATTAAATTGACTAAAATAACCTTGGTCCTCACCATATAATTATGTTTTGATTGGATTTTCATATTGAAAGCACCTTAAAAAAACAAAATGTAACATCCCTACTTATAATGGTCAAAATATTTGTGGAAAATTGAAGAATATTTTACTTAGATACTTTCTCAACAAAAAAAAATCCAAAAAAAAAAAATCATCATTTAAATAATTACTTTAAAATAAAAAACATTTTAATGACTAAAAAATATTATCCATTATTAACAACTATTCTCACTACTTGTCATTTAAAAATAGTATATTAAAGGTATTTTTATTATATTATTATATAATAAATATTTTCATCGTAAACCAATGTTAGAAAAACCAAAATCCCAAAATACCCTTTCTAACAACCTTCTCCTTATTTTTTTGCATGATCGAAGAGACCCTATCCACTATAAAAAATAATTCTAAAATTAAACAAATTTAATAAATAAAAATTCCTATGAAAATTTCATGATAAAATTATAATTCCGAAAATACCCTTTCGTTATAAGCTTCTATATTTGCTATGTAACAAAAACAACCGCGCCTCTCTCTGTTTTAAGTTGATAAATAACATAATATTTCCATTAAAAAAATAACATTTTTTATATCAATAAATAAATTTTTCCAGATAAAAATCTTGATAAAAAAAGCGAAATTCCAAGAAAACCCCTTACCCTCCTCAAGAACCACCCCATTTTCACTGGTGCTAAATTAAGGGGTCTTTATTCACAGAGTAATTTTTTTTAAAAAAAAAAAAACCGCTAAAAAAAACAAGAAAACCAGAAATTTAACGACCTCTCAACCCATAATGACGATAATGCCCCTATCCCTCTCTTAAAAAAGCATTTTCGTTCGTTAGATCTTGCAAGAAGCTTTTTCACCGGAGACCTCTGAAAAGTTTAAATTCCATTCGAAGGCTCTCTCTCGTTCGAAGCTCGATCTCGGAGTGGCGCTTGGAGATCATGGGGAAGGTGGCGGTGGCTGCGGCGGTGGTGGCGGGGGCTGCGTCGGTGGCTGTGGCGGCGGTGGTGGTGAGGCGTAGGATGGTGACGACCAGCACCGTGAGGTGGGAGCGGGCGATGGAGATCGTCGCTGAATTCGAGGAACAGTGCGCAACGCCGGCGACGAGGCTTCTCCAGATCGCGGACGCCATGACGGTGGGGATGGAAGCCGGGCTCGCGTCCGATGGCGGGAACGAACTGAAGATGCTCCTCAGCTACGTTGATAACCTCCCCACAGGGTAATCACTATAATCCTCCAGCAAACTCGCTTTTCTAGGATTGATTCCGATTCTTAATGGTTGTGAATTGTGATTCATGTTGACTTTCTTTTTCTCTTTTTGTGTCTTATTGATATGATTTAATTCTGGCTTTCTTTCTTTTTGTGATCTAATTTGTGTGAAAGAGATCGACTCTTGCATCTTCTTGCTTCTAATTTGTTGAACTCGATTGTGTTTCTGAAACATTGGTGAGAAGAATGTTTATGATTGGTTGATTGAGAGCATGTCTATTTGTTTTTTGATCTTTTCTTGCAATTAAATTGATGATTTTCTTCTTATTTGTGAATGCATCAATTATAAATAAGAATGTACATCCACAATTTTTCTTGTGATTTAGGTGTTCAAAATTTTGAGCTTGCCATCACAACGAATGGTTCTTAGACCTGCGGTTTATGCAGATTGGCAAAGTAAATGCAATAAGTCCTTACTTTTCTTCTTTCTTCCATCATTTCTTCCTTTAGATAGCTTCTGTAGTTATTATGTTTGCCATCATTTTTTTCCCTTTCTAGAAATTTTAAAAAAAAAAAAAGAATTCGAAATTTTAGAATGAAAAATTCTTATGAAAGGGTATTTCTTCTTGTTACATTGGAGGTATACAACATATAAATGATAAATAATGAAGTCATGGAATGAAAGTCTATATTGGTTATAGCTTATAAATTCAAAGAGACATATCTCATTATTCTATGTATTTAGGTTTTAAAGATCTTTGATGTCATCAGATTGCAGTCAATTAGTGGTTTTCATGTCTTTACAATTAACAGTAACAGTGATCCATGTCTCTAATTTGGGTTTTGTAAAATAAGTTGAAATTTGTTTTTCTTAGTCAGCATCTCCTTTCGATGTGAATCACATGAATATGATGATTATCTTCTTTTGCTCACTTTCTGGCTACAATCTGCATGTTGCATTTTGGTGAAGTGCATTATTGTATTAGTCAAACAAGATATGGCCAAAATTCTTACTATTAATATTGTGCATCTAAAAGTATCAGAGATTGTTATTTCACATGTTCTGTTCTACTGGTATTAGGGATGAAAAAGGATTATTTTATGCACTAGACCTTGGAGGGACGAACTTCCGCATTATTCGTGTACAACTCGGTGGGCAGGACGAACATGTTGTTAAGCAAGAATTTGTGGAAGTTGCCATTCCACCACATTTGATGGTTGGGACCGTTGATGTAAGTGTGACTCTAACTGATTTAAGCTTTTTGTGCTTTTCCTTCTTCTAGCAAGCCTTTAATGCAAGTTAATATTTGTATCATTTTCAGGACCTATTTGGCTTCATAGCCGCAGAATTAGCAAAATTTGTTGCTTCTGAAGCCCAAGGTTTTCACTTTCCGGAGGAGGACGACAGGCAAAGAGAGATTGGTTTTACTTTCTCTTTCCCTGTAAAACAATCTTCAATTGCATCAGGAGCTCTTGTGAGATGGACAAAGGGATTCAATATCATTGGCATGGTCAGATATTGTTATTCTCCTTCTCTTGTAATTGTGTTGTGCCATGAATTCTTTGTTGTGAGATGATCAACTGATTTCCGTTGTTCTGCAACTTCTTTTTTCCTAATAATTTATGATTTACCCACTTTACTCTGAAAATAAAAGGATTGATTTGAAATGATGCAAGGCAGTAGGTGCAAGCATAATTAAGTTGCTTTTCCTTTTTAAATGGTTTTCCATATATACCTTTGTTTGTAAATTTACTCATCTGCAATTATCTTTTGATTAAGCATGTAGTTTTGGTAGTGGTCCTGACTTATAATCAGATGTGAAAAAGGGATTTACAAAATTTATATTGTGAGTTTTAATTATAACTGATGGTAAATTGCTTGCATTTTCACATCTTCTTCAGTTTTAGATAAACATGATGGACTACCGGAAGAAGGTCTAGGGTTGTGTCAAGGCATATTTTAATTGATTTAAGGACGAGAACAGATGATAAATGCGAAACCTGCATCAGTTTTAGTAATCTATAGTGTCAATAGAGCTCCATGCCCAGAATGTTAATGTTTCGTGTTCAGAGTTCTTTTGTCATGTGCTGTACAAATCCTTCCGTTTATTCATTTAATTAACTATTTACCTATCCGAAGACTGTATAGAATTATCCAGAAAAGTTGTCTGTATGCTGTTAGTTCCTGAATTTCAGCTCTGTACTTTCCTTCTGTTTGGTTGGGGCTTTCATTTATTTTCTTTTAGAAAAACATTGCAGATTGGAGAAGATGTGGTGAATGAACTGTCAAGAGCTATGGCCACACAGGGTCTTGACATGCGTGTTGCAGCATTGGTGAGTTCCCTTCCACTCTACTTCAATAACCAGAACTGAAAATTGATAATTTTTATAAGTGGTGTCTGCTAAATATACATATATTTATTAGAATCCATATACCTCCATAAAAGAATTAGGCACACTTGTGATGATCTTTATGCAGGTTAATGATACCATTGGAACATTGGCTGGAGGAAGATATCATGATAAGGATGTTGTTGCTGGTGTGATATTAGGCACTGGGACAAATGCAGCATATATAGAGCGTATACAAGAAATTCCCAAGTGGCAAGGCCCCCCACCTAAATCTGGAGAAATGGTAATTGCCCCTTTTCTTTGAACCAGAGAAAAATGATATGCTCACAAGTGTATACATAACTAGATTTTGACTAATCTGTTTTCTTTTAGAAGCATAATATTTAAAAAAAAATTCAATTTCTCATGAGTTTGACCACTTCATGGCATAGGTTATTAATATGGAGTGGGGGAATTTTCGAAGCTCTCTCTTGCCAACGACAGAATATGACTTTGCATTAGATCTTCAGAGTTTGAACCCTGGTGAACAGGTAACACGTCGAGAATATCACAAGTATATCTTTAATCTGCCCCGTAAATCGTAATTGTTAATTATGCAATACGAAAGGATTCACTCTTCTTGTATTTGCCTTGAGTCCAGACTTTTGAGAAGTTAATCGCTGGAATGTATTTGGGAGAAATCTTGAGAAGAGTCCTGTTGAAATTGGCTGAGCATGCAGCCTTGTTTGGTGATGTTGTACCACCTAAGCTCCAAGAGCCATTTATACTTAGGTAAGACTACCTCTCTTGCAACCTCTTTTTTGCCAACATATATTGTGCTATTTGTCTGGTAGATGCCTTTTCTTTCCTTGAATGGTAGAGTTCATTGTTGGTAAAATGATGGATGAAAGTTGAGGATAAGATGTGATAATTTACAGTTTGCTATTACTCATACAAAAATCCAAAATGCTTGATTTAAGCAGCATCTGAAAACTTAGCAGGAAGGAAGTTACTTGAGGATGCTATAGTTTTCCAATAGAGAGATACTGTAAAATGTTAAAGCTGATGGAAATGAACAACTTGAACGAGATGCATCAATTTTTCAATATCCAAACATTGTTACATGATTTCATCCCCGTTGTAGATGAGGATGCCGACTTTGAGAAAGTCTGAACATCTTCTATAACATTATAACACATCTTACCACAACATGAAAGCATTGAAGAAAATAATAGCAGTTTTGATGATTTTAGGTGTGGAATACATACTATATACTTCACTCATCAGAAGTTATTCAATTGCTTCTTACCTTTTTTTTTTATTCTTTAATAATCATGAAAGTTCTCCATATATAGATTGATCATGTTCGAATAAGGCACACTAGCATAGAGTATGATCCAAAAGGATGCATGAAATCACTGGTATTTATAAAAAAAAAAGAGTACTTGAAAAACAAATATATATAGAAAAACAAATGAAACTCAACTTCCCATGCCGCATGCTTATATTATTTGTATGCAACTAATGTATAAATATAGGAATGTTTCCCTGTTTGGAATACAATGGAAGGTTAATAGCTTGACCTTCAATCGTTGCTGTTCTATGCTTAATCTGATTCGGAATTGAAGAACTCATCACTTAGATCATCCGCAAGGAAGGTTTTCTTTTCTTTTCTTTTCTATTCTATTTTGGCATGATGTGATGTTTGTCATTTTACTTCAAATACCATTCTGAATGTTGTCTGTGACTTTCACCTACATGTATCACTAGATATGTGAATAATCCAATAGTGATTAACACTGCCGCATTCCAGGACTCCTGCCATGTCTGCCATGCACCATGATACATCATTTAACCTCCGAGTTGTTGGGTGCAAACTGAAGGAAATACTTGGGGTACAAATCCTTTCCCTTGCATCAAATTCCATCACAATAACTGAAGCTCAGCTATTTCCATAAGATCTTTGTTTCAACTTCACTTTTAGATTCAGAACACTTCCCTGAAGATAAGAAAACTAATTGTCAAGTTGTGTGACATAATCGCCTACCGAGGCGCCCGCCTGGCTGCTGCTGGCATTGTAGGCATCCTGAAGAAGCAGGGACGGGACACTTTGCGCAAAGATGGTATCAAACAAAGGTCAGTGATCGCCTTGGATGGCGGTCTATTCGAGCATTACACAAAATTCAGCAAGTGCTTGAATAGCACCTTGACTGAACTACTCGGGGAAGAAGTTGCATCCACAGTTGTCATTGACCATGCCAATGATGGTTCAGGCATCGGTGCAGCCCTCCTCGCCGCATCCCATTCTCAATACCTTGAGCACAGAGAATCCTAAAGGAGACTGCTTCAACCTTCATCTTCATGGCATTCAAATTCCTCCCTTCAACTAATGAATGCTTGCTTTTTTTTAAGTTCAAGTGTTCAGGTATGAAGCTCTTTTTGATAAGCAATGAGAAGCAATTTGCCTCCTAAAATTATATAAATGCAAGTGGAAATAGAGACGATGATGGCGCTACTTGAAACCATCCTATTCATTCTTTCTCCACTACTTGCAAGAAGTTTCTCATTGTTTTAGGCCTTTACACAAGTCATTGATTCTCTATTTTTTTTTAATTCTTTTCTTTGCTTTTTTTTTTCTTTTCTTTTGTGCATTCTTTTCCATTTTGGGCATCCAATTGCTCCATTTTACTCTTCATATATTTGTATTTGTTTGGAGGATTAGAGAATAAATGGGAGGAAATCATAGAGTTGTTCAAATTTGCATTATTGATGTTTGGTTCCCTGTGGTTATTTCTTGTTCATTGTATACCTTACAGACATTGACCATTTTAACCTAAAGTTTGCATCGTCCTTCTATGAGGATAACATGGGATAAGTTTGAGTCTCCCAAATCGTTCTAAATTATCCGCCTTTCACTGGAATTACTTGAAACTTTTAAATATGAATTTTTTTTTTAATTTCATATGATTTTAATAATTTTTAAAAAAGTTTTACCAATAAATTAATTTGACTATTTACTACACCTAATATAACTCGAATAAAGAATGAATATATGTGTGCGTCCGAATTATTATTAATAAAGAAAATATTCATAATAACTGAAATTAAACTAAAACAGAATTTTTATTTGTTAACTGACATTCAAATTCTAAAACCGTTGTTCCATGTTACTCCTCTGCTTTCCAGAGGCAAGCAAGCACCACTAACTCGACATTTAAACGTACCTTGACGCAGTTTAAATGATAAGAGTAAACAAAATATAACTTTCTAAACCCACCTTTGGGGGTTAAAACCCAGCGGTTAACGAAACCTATCTGTAATCCCTATGATCTCACTGTTGACAGCTTCTTTGGTCCAACGATGCAACATACTCATTGAAAATAATACAGTATATCTACCATGTTAGAGCATAATCCCCCTTTTATCAATCATAAGTATAATACATTCTTTCAATCATCCCTTGATATTTAAAAAAGAAACAGTTGTGCATGAAAAATTTACTCAAGTCATATAAAAGAATGGATTACAAAGAATAACACCCCAGACCAAGACTAAAGGTACATACACCATGGGATGCAGATCAACAAAAATAACTTAGCAGACTATATTTTAATTACTGAGATTTAGAATAGTAACTGCAGCACAGAAACAAAAAAATAAAAAAATAAAACACAAGGAACTAAAAGAAAATCACATCCATACGTTACAAAGTAATGTCAAACAAAAATGCAAAGCATCTCTGCAGCATATTGATAAGTGTTTCTTCTGATCTGACGCTGCTACAGAATTAAAATTGTCCAAACACAAACATGCCACAGAAAAAAAAAAAAAAAACATGACACTAACTCATCCGAGTGAGGCGTGCCCACATAAACTCAGAATAATAACAATAAAAGGTGGGTGGAAAAATGGAGACTATAGATAACTACCTCAGATGTCCGGGACTTGATATGATCGAGATAAAGAGAAGACGTACCTCACAGCTTGTCCTCGTACTCGGACAGAGGTGTCATTTGCTCCTTGAGACCCTTCCTCTTGCGGATCTCTGTCACAAGTTGTCCAGCCTGAGAACCAGGCTCCATCGGGTCAGAAGACATCATGTCCCAGTGATCAAAGACACACTGTGGGAAAGCCTGGCCGGATGTGGCAGCCCTCAGTGTGCTGGAGAAACCGAAGGACTCAATGACAGGGAGGTAGGCCTTGATGTTGTACAATGGAGTCCCGGGCCTCTGTAGTTCTTCAAATACATGACCTCGCTTCTGGTTCAGAACACCATAGATGCCTCCAAGTGCTTGCTCAGGTGCCTGGATTTCGACAAGGTATACAGGTTCAAGAAGTCTGGGTTTGGCAGTCAGCTGGGCAGCATAGATGACTCTTCTTGCAGTTGGGATGACCTGGCCACCACCCCTGTGGATCGCATCGGCATGCAGGACAACATCACACACCTCAAAGCATATGGCCCTCATGTTTTCCTCTGCAAGTGCACCTTCCTTGGAAGCCCATTGGAAGCCGGCCACCACAGAATCCTTGATTTCATTGAGGTACTGAACTCCCTTACACATATCGACAACCATGTTCGGGCCAGTCGTCTCAGGACCGAAGCACCAGATCTTCTTGGCCAGATCCTTGTCCCAACCGAACTCTTCAGAAAGAATCTTAGACCGAACTTTAGGATCATCCCTTGGGCCTATGCGGCCATCATCAATTGCCTCAGCAAGCCCCTCTTCCATTGGCCTTGCTTCCATGTACAGCCTATTGTGCTTGTTGGGAGACTTGCTCATGACTGTCCTACATGACTTTTCAAGCACAGTTTCACGGAAAGAAACAACTGGATCAGACACAATAATCTCAGCCCCACCCATGAAATCCTCCTGCAAGTCTTTCAAGCAGATCTCAAGGTGGAGTTCTCCGGCACCTGCGACAATATGCTCTCCAGACTCTTCCATCATGCAAACCACCATAGGATCTGACTTGGCCAATCGCTTCAATCCTTCAACAAGCTTAGGAAGGTCAGAAGCAACCTTGCACTGCACTGCAACACGCACAACAGGAGACACAGAGAACTTCATCGCTCTGATTGGGTGAGCATCAACCTCCTTTTCGTTTGTCAATGTTGCATTCTTGGTGATAAATTGATCTAAACCAACCATTGCAACAGTATTTCCACAGGGCACATCCTCCACAGATTCTTGCTTCTTACCCATCCAGATGACAGTTCTCTGGACACTCTTCACATACAAATCTTTCTTCTGCCCAGGTACATAGTTAGGTCCCATGATTCTTACCTTCAGACCAGTGGAAACCTTGCCAGAGAAAACACGACCAAAGGCAAAGAACCTACCCTTATCAGATGCAGGAATCATCTTAGAAACATAGAGCATGAGAGGACCATCAGGATCACAGTTTCTGATAGCATTGGCATATATGTCATCAAGAGGGCCCTCATACAAGTTCTCCACACGGTACCTTTGTGCCTTGGATGGAGATGGAAGGTGAAAGATCATCATTTCAAGAAGAGCATTGCTGGCAGGTAACCAAGTCTGCATCACCCTCTTCATCAAAGCCTTGCCAATCAATTCTTTCTCGTCACCTTTCATGGTGACACCAAGTTTCTGCAGCATGGGCCATAACTTGTCCTTCTGATCATTCATGCAAGTGTTGATGATCTGCTTTATTGGTTCGTAACAGAACTGCACAAAGCCACGCTTGCAACTCGGAGAGCCAGTGCTCTTAGTAGTCCACTTCTTGGTCGCAGGGTCAAAGTAATTTTCACCCCATAATCTCTCCATCATTTTGCTCTCATCAACTCCAAATTTAGAAGCATACATTTTGGCGAAGTTTGTAAGTGTGAAGGCCCAACCGTGTAATCCAGCAGAAAAGGCAACAGTCCCTTTCTCTGGGTAAACTTGCACATCACCAAGGAGAGAATCTTCATAGGTAGCCATAATGACATTAGCATTCTCAATGACACGTGAGAAAGTCTGATAGGCTTCTTCACCTTCCACCTGAAGCTCTAAGAAGCAACGGTCCATCTTATTGACAGTCAGCACAGGCCTAATTCTTTCTCCCAGTGCCTGCCTCAGAACAGTTTCAGTTTGCACACATACACCCTCCACACAATCAACGACAACAAGGGCACCATCAGTAATACGAAGGGCTGCAGTGACCTCAGAAGAAAAATCAACATGTCCAGGGGAATCAATGAGGTTAATGAGATACTCATTTCCGCTTCTCTCCCCCTTATAATTCTTCAAAGAATCTTCAGTCATCTCATAGTAAAGAGAAATCCCAGTGGACTTGATTGTGATACCACGTTCTGCCTCATCCTGGCGGGTATCTGTCATACGAACATCACCAGCAACTTCCTGTGCAATAATACCAGCAGCCGCCACAAGAGAGTCTGTAAGAGTAGATTTTCCTGCCATAAACCAAAAACATTGCATTAGGTACAGTTAGTTTCCAGCATATGGTCTATATTTTTTAAAATTACTTCCATCAGAAATAGGGCTTACCCTAAAGGTACAGCATGTAATAAGATACAATGGTATAATAGCAGAACAAGCTTCTAGAAATGCAGTGTTGTACAGAACTGAATTAACTAACTTTGGAAAAACTAGGTGCAACTTGGTGCATAGATATCATTATATGATTCACTAGACACAGGAAAAAGCTGAGGAGCAGCAATAACGATGGTGTGTCATCCAGAGCTTATATTATCGTCAGAAAAATACTCTAACTCAAGTTGAAGATGTCAATTGCTGAGCAGCATACACAATAAAGTGTGATATTATAGAAGAGAAGGAAAAAAAATCAAAACAGGGCATACCATGATCAACATGGGCAATGACAGACATGTTACGGATATTATGTTTAAGATCCATAATCCTCCGGAGTTCTTCTACTGTGAACTTCACCATCTTGGCTGCTTTGAAATATCAACCAAACAGCACAGAAAACAATCAACTTAGGTCTGCACAAACAAATCAAACAGCAATGTATCATACACAATCCATTGCCATATATTTACAATAAATGAAAAATGCACAGCAATTACTGAAGCATTTACTAAACAAAGTATATTATGCAGTAAGAATCAAGCTTTCATTTGTTTCAAGATTAGGATGCACTACTGCAAAAAAAAAGGTAATTTGTATTTTAATAGCAAGATACATTAGCAACAAATAAATGGATCAGTTAAAAAAATTGACCCATACAATCAATGGCATTCTATATGATATGTGAATACAATTCTATATAATATGTGAATTTCTGGTTAAAACCAACCAAAGAAGCAATCATAACCAACCAAGCTGCATTAGAATAGGGAACCGAGCACAGCCAAAATAAACAAAAAAAGGAAAGACAAGAAATAAAAAGGGACAACTACAACCATCGATAAGGAATCCTGTTGCATCTTTCACAAGAACATTAATCAGTATATTGTGAAGACAAACTTTTTCAACCAAAATCTACCATCCCCCAAAGCTTATAGACATATATGCAGGAGCGACCATCTATTCATGTTGTGTTACAAAATCAGTGGAAATTGCATAGACACTCTTTATGAATAAAACTTATGCCTGAAGAAATTCACACATTTCCCGCCAATTTCATAATAATTTCAATCTCCATTCTCAAGATAACACATACAATGGATTAAAATACTAGCAATTATAGTCATATCAAACAGTAACAATAAAATCCAACAATTTCCGCAGATGTGTCCACATACTTTAAAAAATCCAACATCCTAGCTAAGATATACAATCATAAACTCAAAAAAAAACTCAAAATCATTAAATATAAAAGCTTTTACACAAATGTACACCCACCAAAATGAAAAAGCACAAAAGTAGATAACCAAAATGACATCCACCAAGGGAAACTAGAGGATTATCTACAACACCAAATCAAACACTCGAAAAATTACACAACAAAATCCCACCCAAAAGGTAAATAACACTTGCAAATTCAGATCCACAAATCAACCCGATCATACAATAGTGCTATCCAAATAAGATCCACAACTTGAATATCAAGCCAAAATCGCTCTGCAACTCGAGAATAAACCCAACAAAAAAAACAGATAATATCAACATCGATCTACAACCCCCAAGCATAGCAATCACAGAGAACAAGCCGGAATCAAAACCAATGATTATAATCCTCTATAAACTACAACAATAACAATGAATCAAATGAAACCAGAAGAAGAAAAGGCTGAGATGGGATCGAGATTAACCTCCAAGCGCACAAAAAAGGAGCCGCCAATGCTCCCAAAACCCTAACGTGTCCTTCTTTCGCTCTTTAGGGGGCCATTTATATAGACCACCCGAAGCCTCCACTATAACCATTCGTTCTCCCTGCGGAATCGTTAACTAACCTGATCCAACGGAGTCATCGATTACCAACCGTCCGATCAGATTTTAAATATCCTTTCGACGCTGAACACGTGTTAACTCATTTTTTTTTCATATGATTAGTTTGGATATTTTCATTGGCATAGAACTCCTTTCCCATTTGCATTTTAATCTTAAAAATATCTAAACAAAACTTAAAAATTAAAAAAAAAATTTATCTGCGCACGGGATAATCGCATTTATTAGCATTTTTAATTAATCATATTATTATATACTCATATTTTAAATTAACCAAGAAATATTATAAGTAAATCAAATATTTTTGCTGAAAGGAAAATATATAAAATAAGAATTTAAGGTTAATCTTTCATGTTTTTCCTCCTAGCATTTTAAAACTAACTTTAACTAAAAACAAATAATAAGAAGAAGGAAAATAAGTAATTATAAACAAGGCGGAGCCAGAAATTGCAGTGAAGGTGGGAGTTACAAATTAAAAAAATCAAATAATAAAACTTTTATAAATAAAAATTCAAAATAATACATTAAGGTAAATAATATATATGAAAAAAAAAATAGCATTAGGATTTTATTAACAAGTTTATCTTAAGATCTTATTAATAAGTTTATCTAGTTTATCCAACTTAAAAAAAATTTATCTAGTTTATTTTTTTTTCATATGTCACAAACTAATTAAAAAAAATTATCTATTTGTTCTTATTATTTTTTCAAACTAATTAATTTATAGAAAGTTTAATATAAACAAAAAAAATAGACTCCCATGACCAAAATAATACTAAAATTCAAAATTTCAAAACAAAAGTATGATAACGTTTTGGTAATATCAAATGCAAATCAGAGATAAAATAATTATTTCAAAAAAACACCATAAAAGAGTTTAGAAAATGACCGCTTTGACGTTCTTCTTTTTCACTGTGGCTTAGCCTCATTTCTTCAGTGCTGCAGACCGGGGGAGGAAGGAGAATGGCCAAACAACCTAACAAAGAAGAGGAGCGGCATAAAAAAAAGAACATCAGCCGTCGGGGTAAAAGGGCAACTCTAGTGAGAAAGGGAGCGAAGACCATTTTGAGCAATGAGATATACTGACTTTGCCGATGACAAGGGGGCGGCCGTCACTTGCCCCCTTGTCCCTCGGCCAATTTATAAGTTATGATAAACTCTTCTTTTATCAAAATTTATTCAATATTATATTCATTCTAAACAAAAATGATCAAATTTTAATTTTTAATACCACTTAAATCAGTAATACCAAATAAATGAGTAAACGGTTATACTAACCTTCCTCTATACCGGTGGTTTCATTAGGTTCTTTTTTTTTAAATTTATTTGATAAATTTTGATATACTTTTAAAATTGAGTTTTAATGTTAAAAAATTGTATTTAAATTTATATTTAATAATAAACAAATAAAGTGATATTTAGCTATGTAATATACATGATACTAATATTTATATAAAAAAAGCATATTATCCTGAGAAAATTAAAAAGAATAAAAAACAACATGTGACAAAAATATATATATGTTTTTTTTATAAAAATAGATAAATCACAATTTATAGAAAAAACAACTAGCAAATATAGTAAAATAAAAATAAAAAAATCTCAACAATAAATAGACAGAAATAATAAGTAAGAAAGATTATATCCACCGAGGGTGGAGTAGGAATTCAAAGAGATTACATAAAAAAAAAAAACAAAATACACAGGTGAAGAAGTTATGGAAGTTATTAAAGACAGGCGCCCGCACCCAAAAGGGTTCCATCAAAGCCAAGTAATAGAGACTGTGCTCGATCATTAGAAGAGACTCTTCTATGATGGTTCTAAAAATATCTGGAGATGTATTAATCCAGTCAATAGTTAATTTTACAAATAACTAATGAAAAATGTAAAACGATATAGGGAAAAATGTGATTATTCCATTCCATAGGGCTAAAATAAATTTCAACACTAAATAGGCGCTAAAATGCAATTTCGCGATATTTGTTGGCTAGGGAACAACAGCAATATTACCGATGTGCCACGGGCTATATGTGACTGATGCTTTCTCGGCTTGATCCAATCCTTCGGCGATCCCAGCTCGTCCTCCCCCTCTACCGTCGCCTATCGATGGAGCCGACCTCGCCGGAGACTCGCCCCATATCGCCGGAGACCACTCGCATCGGTTGGATCGGCACCGGAGTCATGGGCTGCGCCATGGCTGGGCATCTTATCGCCGCCGGCTACTCCCTTACGGTCTTCAATCGAACACCATCGAAGGCCAAGCCCCTCCTCGATCTCGGCGCCATCTACGCCGATTCTCCTCTTGCCGTTGCCCGGTCCTCCGACGTCCTATTCCTCATCGTCGGTTACCCCTCCGACGTCCGCCTTGTCGCGTTCCAAGCCCTTCCCGGCCTTTCTCCCGGATCCGTCCTCGTTGATATGACCACCAGTGATCCGTTGCTCGCCGCAGAGCTCTCCTCGGCGGCCATCGCCGCGTCCTGCCAGTCCATCGACGCACCTGTGTCTGGCGGCGATCGTGGTGCCAGGTCTGCATCCCTCTCCATATTTGCTGGCGGTGACGCATCCACGGTCGAGCGTATTAAGCCCCTTTTTGGATGTATGGGGACGGTGAGGTACATGGGGGCCGCGGGGGGCGGGGCAGAGGGCGAAGCTGGGGAACCAGATAGCAATAGCGTCGACGATGGTGGGGCTGGTGGAGGGGATGGTATTTGCGCACAAGGCGGGGCTTGATGTGGAGAGGTGGATGGAGGCGATATCCACTGGTTCCGCAGGGTCGAAGTCGTTGCAACACTACGGGAAGAGGATCCTGGAGAGGGATTTCGAGGCTGGGTTCTATGTGCATCACTTCGTGAAGGATTTGGGGATTTGTTTGAAGGAGTGCCAGGCGTTGGGACTGTCATTGCCGGGGCTGGCACTGGCTCAGCAGCTCTATGTTTCGCTTGTGGCGCATGGAGAAGGAGGGATAGGGATACAGGCGCTGATATTGGCGATTGAAAGGCTTAACAATACCTGCTTGAAGGGAGGCTCCTCTGGGTCTGGTTGAACTATTGGTAAAAATCATACCTTTGCTCTTCTTCTATTCAGAATCGGTGGCATGCTTGGATTCTGTCTCTATGTTGAATGTCAAAAGTAAAACTTTGAATTTTGCTTTAAATTACCGGTTGAGATGCTACTTAGTGAATGTTGTTTTGTAGTTTTATTATGCCAGTGCTTTTCATCTTGATTGATGGCATGTTTGGATCACAGTATTTAATCTTTGAATCACTTATTGAGGGACTAATCTGGGGGAAAGGCTTTATGGTTTTATCATATACCAAAGTTCTTTCCAATGGGTTATATGCTTGGAACAGGGTCTTTGTGTCAAACATTTGAAACACACTACTCTGGATTACTGATTGGGATGCTGATCTAAGAAAGATGTTCCAAACATTTATCATACAAATATGCCAATGAAATTTGCAAAAAGGAATGTTTTTTTCCTTTTACTTTTCCCCCCTTTGGTTCTTGTTGTTCTTTTTGTATATGATTGCTAGTAAACTGCTGATGAGATTGAAATAGGTCCATGATGCTTTAGCAAACCTATGAAAAGGGTGGCTTGAGTCCTTATCAGATGTTGCGCTAGTAATTGGTGATTTTTCTATTTTCTATTAGCCTTAAACTAACTCCATATTTGATTAACAATTCTGTTAACCTAATGGACCAATGGTTATTTGAATTTGTTATTTTTAGTAGGGTTTGCCGGTTTGGCCTCACTGATTCTGCGAGTCCCCCAGCCTCTTTTTGCCATACTATTCAGAGGAATATTATATAAATGTTACAGTATCAAAGACCACAGAAAATGCATCTTTTGTTACAAAATTGTGGGCATTGGTCCATATGCCTCAAGGTGATTAAGCATGTCAGTTAGCATTAATGATCTTACATGTTAATATATGACCTTAAAGCAGCAAGCAAGAGCTTAAATATTCTTCATGTTTTAGCAGCCTAGGATCAATCTATTTATTCATGAGCTCTTTCAATTTCCAAGGATATGCTGATATAGCTCAGTTTGAGTTCTTAATACTTTTATTATTTTGGTAACTGGTAAGAGCTCAGGAAACTTTTATTAATTGCCTTGTTAAATAATTTCATGTAGTTAGAATGGTTGATCATTTTGATGCCATTGTACTATGTAAGAAATCAGGTGACTACAACCCACTTGCACTACATTAGAGTTCCATTTTGTTTTATGATTAACCTGTGTTATTAACAAAGATCAATTGTACTATTTGAGAAATGTTATATGATTTTTGTATATATAGCCGTTTTTAATGTTTTGTGGCTGTGTTTTCCCTTAAAACTTCGTCAGTGAATTACGTTAGAATGCGTGAGATGAGGTTATAACTCGTCTGATGGCCTTCTTAGCAAAAATACCAGGTAGTTCATTGTGTGCTTTGCAGTGTTTTCCAAATTAATCCTTGTCCCTCTCTATCTCTAGCATTCAGGATTTGCTTGCTTTTTCCCCCCACGGGTTAGATAAATTAATCAATAGCCTTAAGATGCTTCCATGTTAGATGCTGATGAAACAAATGGCACATGAATTCATCCTCGCCTAAAATTTAAGTTGGTGATAATAAAGTATTTGAACACACACATATATATAATTAAATTTAGAAAAAATTACTTATAAGTCCTTGACAAGTTTTATTCTTTCTATTCAGTTCTTCTGACTTTTCGATATTCCGTATAGTCCCTCCTTTATTCAGCCATTTTTGTTGAAGTCTCTGTCGTCAAGTCTGTCAGTTAATTTTATATAAATTTTCAAAAATACCCTCATGAGATGAAAGCAAAAGTTGGTAGCTCTTCACAAGTCATATCTTCTTTTTTGTCATGTCAGACACAAAGACACTTGATTTTCTCATTCTTTTCATTTTCATCTTGTTCTTCTCCTCCTCCTCTTTTTATTTTTCTTAGGTGTTTAAATTCGTAGCGATATTATCTTAGTCATTTTGTTTTTCTCTTCTTTATTTTCTTATTTTTCTCCATCTTTCGAGTAAGTGGGAAGTGTTTTATTATGTTTTGCATCGTCTTTATGTTTATAGTAAGAGTGGTACTGACATCCAATAACTTTATGAATTCAAAAATTCATGCAGGTGTTCATCATTAATAGCAACTTTTATGTGGTGTGGCGTGATATAAAGGAGAATGACGTGTAGTATTAGTTGTTTATGTGTATTAAAATGTCTTTGTGTGTAAAATACATAGTTCCTATGTATTAAAAAGCTTTTATGTGTATTATTTTACTTTCGTATGTAATATTATGTGTTTCCGTATATTGTAATGTCATCGTGTATAAAATACACCGTTATTGTGTGTTAAAAAGCTTTCTCGTGTATTATTTTACTTTCGTGTGTAGTATTAGTTGTCTTTGTGTATTACAATGTCTTCACGTGTAAAATACACCGTTCATGTGTATTAAAATTTTTTTTCGTATATTATTTACTTTCGTGTGTAGTATTAGTTGTCTTTGTGTAATACAATGTCTTCACGTGTAAAATACACCGTTCATGTGTATTAAAAAAAAATCCGTATATTATTTTACTTTCGTGTGTGGTATTAGTTATTTCTGTGTATTACAATGTCTTCACGTGTAAAATACATTGTTCCTGTATAATAAAAACTTTTCCCGTGTGTTATTTTACTTTCATGTGTAGTATTAGTTATTTATGTGTATTACAATGTCTTCATGTGTAAAATACACCGTTCCTATGTATTAAAAAGCTTTCTCATGTATTATTTTACTTTTGTATGCAGTATTAGTTATTTCTGTATATTACAATGTCTTTGCATGTAAAATACACTGTTCATGTATATTATAAAGCTTTTTCTGTGTATTATTTTACTTGCATGTGTAGTATTAGTTGGTTCTGTGTATTACAATATCTTTGTGTGCTTTCTTATGTATTATTACTTTTTTGTGTATTATTCTAAGTCTGATGTTTCAAACAAAGAGAAACTCATCTCTTGGACAACAACAAGAAAGTTCCTTACATTCGCAAAGTAATGATATACCGATAAGACTGTGCCATCAGGAAGATGAACTGAATCTCCCGGAGTTACTACAATCTATGCAAATCAATGACTATCAATAAGATACACTTGCATACATCAACACATAGAGCTGAAAATGTTAGTCTGTTTGGAAAAAGGGGCGTCTTTGGTCGAGGGAATCCCTTCTTTCTTTCCCGGAAGCTGAATGAAGATCACTAAGAAAAGAACTTAATGAGAAAAAAAAAAATCCTATTGCCCCATACTTTGAGATGCTCCTCCCCAACCTCCTCTCTTTTCCTCCAAACCGGAGGGTCACAGGGGATGTGCCGGACCACTCCGATCGTCTTCCTCAGTCGCCTAGCTGCCTTATACCTTCTTGCAGCTACACCAATGTAAGCAAACATACAAACAAACAACTCTATATCAAGAACTCAAGCACATTCATCAATATCTCATTTTGATAATAAAAAAAATACCAATAACGCAACCCACAAATAGAATGAAAAAAGGGAAAAAAAAATAATAGAAATGAGAAAGGACATCACCAACCTCCTCAATCTTCTTAGAAACTAAGTTAAGCCTTGTTTAGATTGATTTAAAAAAAAGTGTTCTTTTTTCAGTTTGGTAAAATGTCTTTTAAAAAAAATGTTTCTCAGATCAAATTGCTTCTCTGTATTTTAAGTTTTGATAAGTTAGTGAAAAAGTATTTTTATATGTGTGAATTTGTTTGGATGTATATTCTTAAAAGAACTTTTTCAATGGCAAATTACCAAAATAGGCATTCATTGAGTTATTATAATATATCAACTACTATATATTCAAAACATAGTAATTGTTATTGATAATGATAATAACAACATCAATGATGATGATGCTAATAAATTATTATTATTATTATTATTATTATTATTATTATTATTATTATTATTATTATTGTCGTTGTTGTTGCTTAATAAGAACAAAAATATAAGACTAAATTACATACACCAAACATGAAAATAAGAATAATAATATTGTCACATCACAACAACAAAAACAACATTACCATTTAGTAATTTAGTAATTTCATAAAATTAATGTAGTGATTTCTTGAGATAGAAAAATTATTAGGGTTGGGAAAAGATTAGGGAAGAAATTTAAAATACAATCATTTTTTATTTCATAAGGCTAATTTAGTAATTTCATAACACCCAAAACAACTTCTGAAAAGTGTTTTTCACATAGACACCACATGACAAGCTTGTAAAAAAAAACTTTATTTTAGATTTTTTATCGGCGTTTGCTTCTACAGAAAGCCTAATACATAAAGTTTTTTTGAATCCAGAAATGTTTAACTTATAAAAAACACGTTTCTAAACTTTTCATAAGCTAATCCAAACAAACCCTTAATGTTACACATAAAGAAAAGAAAACAAGAAGCAAAAATGGAGACAAAATGAGACATTTTTGCTTCCCTTATTATGGAGGTAAAAATGATATTATGGGTAATCTGGTAATTTTCCTCGTTATGTAACTGAATCTTTACCTCCATCTATTGCTTTTGGATTGAAAAGGAAGTAAATAATAAGAAAAGACTTTTTAGAGATACAGAAACTTGGAGGAATTTATTGAGAATATGCAAACTATTGAGAGACTATTAATTACTTCCCTGCAGAATAAATTTATATTAGATTTATATAAACAAAGAGTATTTTTTTCTAATAAAATTCTCATTTTTGTATAGGCCAATAAAAATATTTCTAATATTTTCTTTCTTTTATAAATAACTTATATGTGAGTTAAAGCGGACTCAAAGAAGAAATTTGCGTGTGCTTTATAATGTGCTGGGGAGTCTGTTTGGCAAATGTAGAATAGGAATACCTATCGGAACATCTCTAATAAAATCCTTCATAATTTCAATGAATTATGCGAATTTAAATCCGTTTTCTTTCTATGTTTTCTATTATTATTTTTTAACAAAAATAACAAGTGTTGTTAATGAAGAGATTACATGGTTTAATAATTTTTAAGATGCACTATAAATAATTTTAAGATTTTTTTATTAATGTTATCTTATAGAAAAAAAAGAAAGTGTTTTTTATATAAACTTATTTTTTTTTTTTTGAAATAATGTGGATAAACCACAAATTTATTAAAAAAAAACAACGGAGAAAAACAGAGAAGTCTTTTCACCCGTAGTGAGAAGGGCTTGATGGTTACTAGTGGAACTCAAACTATCTCAAATAAAAGGTTGATGGTTACTACTGGGTTGCAACCGATCCATGCATTTTCTTTTTCTCCCCTTTTTTTAATAACAAAAAAAGCAAAAAAAATTAAAATATTAAAATGAATTACATGATTTGTAGATAATCCTCCAAAACCAAATTGAAATTACAGAGGATAGACCCTAGTAAAATCTGTTTTGCTCGGATCCCTAGGTAGTAACGAACGGCTAAGATCAGGCTCAATCTGCAAACATTTGCCACTAAAATCCGTTCTCATTCGCGCATCGTGGAGGGCTTGGGCTAGTTCACCATGTTCTCCTTCTGCCTCGCTAAAACCCCATTGTTTTCTAGGGTTTCAAGGCCTCCAAGCTTCCATTCTCGAAGCTCTTCCTCTCCAATCCACCATTTAAGAACATTTGGCCAGCGTATTGATGGCCTCTCCCCGAAACCCAGAGAGTTTTCCACTGATTCGCCGCAGAGGGTTGCCAGAAACTCTGGACAGTCGCCGCCTTGGATGGCAACGCATAGAGAAAGGGAGCCAAGAAGAGAAGAGAAGAGTTCTTCATGGGAAGCATCAGCGGAGAGGTACTTCTCTAGAAATGGTGGAAAGAAGTTGGAAGAAAAGCTGAAGAAGGTTGAGGTTGAAGTGGTAAAATCAGAGGAGGAGGAGGAGGAGAGTGTTGATGATCTGAGATGGGATAGAATGAGGACCAGGTACTCTAGGTTTGAGAGGCCGGAGGCTTGCCGGTGGAACAAACAGGAGAGTTGGGGCCGGAAGATGGGAAAGGAGGCTGCGGTGTCTTCGGTGCTAAAGATTGTTGGGCAAGGTGTTTATGGTGTTGGCCCGGTTTTAGCAGCACTGACATCGAAAAGGAGGGAGCTTTATGCCCTCTATGTGCAGCAAGGATTGGATTTGAGTGGAAACAATAGGAAGAAGAAGGACAAGAGAGGAGTGGAGAATGTTTTGAAGATGGCTGAGGAGATTGGATTGAAGATTGTTGAGACCTCGAAGCATGATCTCAACATGGTGGTTGATAACAGGCCTCATCAAGGTTTGGTTTTAGATGCATCTCAGTTGGAAATGGTTAGTATAAGAGAATTGGAACCGATGCTGGTGGAAGGTGGAAGAGTTCCTCCTCTTTGGGTGGCTTTGGATGAGGTTACAGATCCTCAGAATTTGGGAGCCATTGTTAGGTCTGCTTATTTTTTTGGGGCTGAAGGGGTGGTTGTTTGTGCGAAGAACTCAGCACCACTTAACGGAGTGGTTAGCAAAGCGAGTGCTGGATCACTGGAGCTAATTGAGTTGCGGTCTTGCAAAAATATGATGCAGTTCCTAACTGCGTCAGCTGAAAATGGATGGAGGGTCCTTGGTGGATCAGTCTCATCTAGAGCCGCTCCATTGTGTGAAGTTGAAGTTGGGGCCCCTACTATTCTTGTGTTAGGGAGTGAAGGGACTGGGTTGAGGCCACTAGTGGAGAGATCTTGCACTCAGTTGATTAGAATTCCTGGGAACATAAGGGAAGATGTATGTACTGGAGAAAGTGAAACAGAAGATGCGGAGACAGGCAGATCTCGATCTGGGCATGCATTGAAGTCTTTTCTTGCTGTGGAGAGTTTGAATGTTAGTGTGGCAACTGGTGTGCTGCTTTACCATTTAACTGGAAGAACTAACAATTCGATTGGTTAGAAGCACACCCGGCCACAGTGTAACAGATGGTTGGAGCTCTACTTTTCTTATTTGTGTTGCTCCTGTGGTGGAGTAGCTGATTTGTAGCAATGTGAATCAGATCATTGATCGCTCATTTTTGTATCTTATAGCAGAGCTGTTATATGTTTGATGATTCTGGATTATCAATTGTTCATTCAAGTTATATATATTCGGTGGCGAGAAGTATGGCGCACCTTGAGAGAGACCACTATCCTTGGGAATGCCATTCACTTTGTATCTTATCTAGGTATGTCCTGCATAAAAGAACTCTGTTGTAGAAGCATATGGACGTCTCTGGTGATTTTGACAATTCAGGAATTAGCAATGCATGGTTAGAAGGAATTGCTATACTTATTTTGAACAAATTTCTGGTAAGATATTTCATTTACTGTGTTCCTGCTCATGTTTGAAGCAGCCCCAATCTATGATACGTCCGCTGAATGTTATCTGCAGAATGTTGACTATTCTGGTTTTGTTTTTGCCAACATGGGTTGTCTTGCACCTACCAAACCTGGCACTTTGTTATTTGAAGTTTATGTTCATTTGCTTTATTAAATAGAACCATCATATTTTCTGTTTTTATCAGGTTAGAATATGTTTAAATGCGCACTTCCACTAATAATTAACCTCATGCCAATGCTGTTATTGGGCATTTTTTATGGGTTGTTCTGTACTGTTCATATTTCCCAACATTGTAATTCATTCTAAATTATCTTCTTTAGATCTTACATTACCAATATGATGACCTGAAAGGACTTAAATAATCATAACCAGTGGAATACCACTTGATCTCTACTTCTTCACTATACCATGTAGTGGACAATATATGAGCAATGGTAATGATTCACCATCCATGTAAATTATCTGCATCTGTTGTCTATTTATCTTATACTTGTGACTGGATTGCCTTGGAAAAGTAAACATCTTCATGTTCATCGCAGCGGTCCAATGAATTAGTAGCGTTACATTTTCCTTGTGGCCTAAGATGCTGCCAAAATCAGTGCTGCTGTGATAGCTAGAATTTAGTGACCTATTTAAAGTTATCTTCTTACATATGCTTATTAAGTTGATACAAACAATTCAAATTTTGTTCAATCTTTTCTTGTTTTACCTAGTCATGTAACATGTACTTTTTATGACGGAATTTATCCATAAACTGTCTATTGAGGAGACCAACTTTAGCCACCATTTTTGCCCCATATCTCTCATTTAAAAGCAAAGATTGATGAGATCTGGAGTTAGTTTCTTAGGGTTAGGGAAGTGCCTGCTGAACAACTACAATTAGTCAGTGATGTATTTTTGGTCATTGCTACCTTCAGATGTTATACCATTTTATTGGACCCTGATACTTTAATTGTGAACCAGGTGAACACAAACTCTTCACAAGGTTTCTTGTTACAAATTTATTTGGTTTACAGGTTTTGCTTGTGAAATTTGCTTGGACTTTCATGACAAGGGCCAGTAGAATGCTACGCCTGGTGGTTTTTATAGTCAATCTCTTGCAAAACCATTATGTTTTGTCTACATTATGAATCAATGCCGATATGAATCAATGCCGATATGCAACCAGTTAAATTCCATTCTTCTGGAGAAGCACCTAATTAGACATCCCTAAGAAAACTCAATAAAGCTTTATTGTTTTGATATCTTCATGCATTTTGAATTTATTCCAGCTATAAATTATCATAATTGTCATTATAATGGAAGCCTAAACCCTATCTTTTGAATTGGGTATGCAAAAGGAACCTCTGCTTGTGCATGCCTCAGGAACAAGTAAAACCGCCACAACATTCTAATCGAATCAGCACAAAGCACTGATAGAAACCACCAGTTTATTTCTGAGACACCATTCTATGTGCTGATCTGAGGAAGCCTCATGGTCCCCTGTAGAGCATTATTTATGAACCGAAGAACTGAAAATAAGTCACCTCATGGCACCAGCTGATTTACAGTGGCTGTTCACATGGACTTGGGTTAGACAGAAGCCATTCCTTGCTATCCGGGTGGTAAATCTTGACTCCCTGCAATGTTTCTGACAATTCTTCTGATGTGCTTTTCTAAAGTCAATGATCTACATTTTTTAATTGTAATATTGACTGTAATGTGTTTGTTACGGCCTGCTAGGAATTTTAAAGATTTAAAAGAGCAGTAGGCCATATATGATTATAAAACAATATTCATAATGGCAGGTGTCGCACGGCCGAAGGTGATCGATTGAGGCCGTGACAGTAGGTTTTAATATAATAGACTTTGTAGTTGATTCCAACTTGTCGTGGTGATATTTATCAGGCAGCATGTTGTGCATCATAATTTTCCCTCCCTTGCTTGATAACTACCTTTCTCTGTAATCTAAATTTATTTAGTATTTGCTGCTTTATGATTCATTCATTATTGACTTTTTCATCCTATGGGCTGAATCCAAGCCATGCATTTCAATTTCTCCACATGTCAAAAGAAAGGAGGACTTATTGGTGTGAAACCAAAAGTACTTTGACAAGTAGGCTTAAAACAGGTAAAGCATGTCCTTAGAAATTCTGTTTGCATTTCTCCATGGTCATTGTGCTTATAATCAATGCTTCGTCCTTTTTTAAGTTGTTTGTCTTTTTAATTGAGAAATTTCAACTGTTTTATTGCCGTATATCATTTTGATTGTCCATATTGTTTTTGCCTTGTTACAGTCCTATGTTAGTATTGTTCTGTCCTTTCATCATAGTAGCACACTCTCTAGAGCTTTTCTCTACTTGGAAATTTAGTTAGCAGGAAGAATACAAAGTCAAGAAAGAACTTGTTTTCTCAACTGTCTACATGTCAGGATTGTCATCTGTCTGTTTTCATATTATTTTGGTCTAGAATAGGATAAGTAAAGGGAAGAAATTTAGTGTATCTTATGTAACTTTTGTTAGTTCGGATAACAATAGACTTTATTTCATGTGAACCAAAATAGCATAGAATTGTTACGAGAATAATTCATGTTATTCCTGATCTTTTCTCGGACCAAAAGCTTTTTTTTGAATTTTGTTATTATGCTTTTTGAGGAGATTTGCATACCCACAAAACACGAATATTTCTGTTTCTAATATAGTAGAAAATAAGAGGGAGTTATGTTCTTTTTTATGGGGGCTTTATATATATGTGTTTTTTTTTTTCTTTCCACCCAGTGTAGAATTTTCTTTCTTCAAGAAAGAAGTTGATCTTCTTCACCTCTGGAGGCCTATTTTGACCTGATTTCATCAGATTCAGTAAATGAGTTCGATCTGGGAAGCCGCTCAAAATTAATTTGAGTCTACCTGCACTTGTATCCAACAATAAATATTTAGCTCTTGTCAAAAAAAAAAATATTTAGCTAACAACATGTGTATGGATAGATCCACTCTCTAAATAGTCTATCCCTGACTAGTTGTCTTAATTAATTTCCATACCAAATTGAAAGCTAGAAATATAGAAATATAGAAATATAGAAGAATACACCTACCTTTTGAAATGTCTACTCATGAAAAGCGTAGCCATTATCTAAAAAGCAACTAAGCGTTCATTAGATCCATTCTTTTCTTATGCTTAATCACCACCAAATCTCATTATCAGCCAACTTTGTTACTTTGTAGCTTAAAAATACATCAACTTTTGCTTAACCCAACCACCTAAAGTGTTCAGTTCTTTGTAAGAGTAGGTGGAATAATACTAAATGGAATCTTGTCTTGGTTTTCAAAGCGTTGGGTCCTTGAGTATGAGAGTATGGATGAAGGGACACTTGGGGTAAAAGAGAAGGTGTGGTTGGGAGCACAGACAATGAGACAGACACTGAAGATAATTAAGATTCCAGACAAGGATGTTGCCAGTGCAACCTACTCTATCTCTTTACTGTGTTTTGTTTGGCTGTTTGCAACTTTGGCCATGATGGAGACCAATAATGAGTTTTCTTCTTCTGTTTTTTTTTTTTTTTATTTCTTGTTCTCACACTGATATCTCTATGTGAAGTTTTAATTTCCATTTTGTACCCTTGAGATTGTCAGAGATTGGAAATTATGCAATATGCCCCTGAGTTTAGAGTCAACTATAGTGATTGTTGTCAGACATTTTTAAATTATTTTTTTCACCCTTTGTTATATGGTGTGCGGAACTTTGGAAACAATATGTACTGATCTTTGGAAGTTCTCATATTTTCTATTTTAGTTGGATTTGATTAAGAGGGACATATGCTACAGAATCTTGCAGGGAGGAAAGCATGTCTAATGTGAAGTTTTTTGTAGGTTGTGTAGGTTGTGTTTTGGATTGAATGAGGTGAACAAGATCAGAATTGATTTCTTGTGTTTGGCTCAATGAAATAAGTTAAGATTGATGAGCAAATGAAAGCAAATTTGTTTGTGAATTTATCTTTTTCTTCTTGTCCATTTTCTCACAATCCACCTTTTTTGTTTCCAGGTATACCTCTCTGATACCTCAAAATCATCAATATATATAATATCTGCAATTATGAAGTTTGAAAAACCATCACTATTATAGTATGAATTTATGAGGGATTGGCTTGCACATTTAGAGCAATCATCATGCATTAAAAACTCAGAATTAGATTTACATATCAAGTAGTGGTGATTCTATTTTTTGTTAGACAGCACTTTGTTTCCCAGAGAATACAACAGAGCCGGCCACAAAAGAGAAAACGAAGAGGACAGTCATCACTCTCTACAAGACATGAAGAACAAACAGAGAACAATCCAAATACTCACCTGAATGACTTTTAAGATTAGCAGGCAAATTACAACTGCACAAGGTTTCTTTTCCACTGGATTCAACATTCTGATGTTCTCTTCTTGCAGTTTGATTTTGACTGTATAGATACAAACAATACGCAAAAGACTCATTAGTCATGGTAAAGAACGAAAAATACGGAAATTAGATTTGATTTATGCTGCTGATGTGTGTGTTACTTACAGCGAGCGCGGCAATGTCGGAAGTCTTCAGCACTCGGAGTCTTTTGGCTGTCAAAACAAACATGCTGCAGATTACAGCATACATTCGTTAGATAAATGGCATTGCATCTTTTATTTACTGACATTGAATTGAACTTTGAGCATTAACAGTCAGATGTTTTGATTTCTGTATTTCATGATTCATCACCCAGATTTGACAAGAACATTGGTTGGACCATGAAGAAGAGACGGCAGACTTACTCCCAAGGAATATCTCCGGCAAGCATTCGATCTCCTTCATTGTCTTCATAAACCAAGGTATACTCTCCGGTGCCATCGAGCAAACCTTTGAATGCCAGCTTTTCCTGAAAACCGTCCTGAATTCCGATGGTTTGATGATCTCTTTGAGCTGCATGAAAATAAAAGACTCAGACTTTGTTTCCCTTGTTCTTCATCAAATTTTGACTGTTTACACATGTGAAATTATTGGATTACCTGCAAGTAAGCCAAGGAAGAGTTCTTCGACGGCAAGGGAAAGTTCCTCATACTTGTTGTAAGCCTTGAGGTCGATTTTTCGGCCAATGGGAATCCCATCCATGTTAATTTTCACAAACAATCCTTTCTTGCAGTTCTCGAGCTTTTCTTCGGCCTTTGGCGGCGCCTCATTCGGCAATGCAAGTGAAGGTTTTGAAGAACTACTAGCAATGTTCTTTCGGAAAGTGCGAATTGGTGGCCATCCGACGACAGGAACGGAGGTTGTTCTAGTTTTTTTTTTTTTTTTTAAGAAAAGAGATGCAGAAATCAGATATGCAGAAGTGTGGAAACCTTAGAAAATTGGTTTTTTCTTCTTGAAATTTAATCAAATTAGTGGGTGAAATTCAGTAGAAAATTGGTTTACAGACTATCAATGTATTGTAGTTTCCAAAACAGCAAAACATATTGTTGTTTTCTTTTGTGAGGAAAAAAAAATAAAAGAAATGACAAACTTTGTCCTTTTTGTCCATGCATAAAACAGGAAAACAAATTGGTGCTTGTGGTAGAACCAAAATACAGATAACATACCCCTTTTCTATTTTTTCAGAAAAAAAAAAATAAAATGAAAATAAAACATAAATTAAGTCCTTGCACTACCTCTTTTAATACATGTAAATATATATTTTCACAAACGAACCATAAATTTTGTCAATGGAGTAACTGCATAAAATATAAAAATAAACTAAATAAAATGTAAAGAATGGTAATATAAAACCTATGAATATTGTACATCCACATGACAGAAATAAAAGAATAAAAAAAAACCAATTCTCTTCAACTTTCAAGACGAGAAAAAAGCCAAGAAAGAAAACAAGGCCAAGAAGAAAATCACATGACACTGAGAAACAAACAAAGCTCTCAATCCACAACCAAACACCACCACAAATCACAAAACAAACAAATCATTCATCAAATAAAGAACACACACAAAAATAAAAGCTAAAAAAAAGGAGAGACATAAAGAGAAAGCATGACACCAGAAGAAAGGATAGACAGATAAAAAGGACAGGGATCAAGAAATAAAATAAAAAAATAAAGAGAGAGAGAGAGAAGAAGAAGAAGAAGAAGAAGAAGAAAGAAGCAGTAGTGGGTGAAATCAATGATAGCATAGAAACCATGAAATGGTACCTTGTCTGAGAACCATTGTTCCTGCCAGCTGCATTTGATGTTAAAGGACATTCAGCCTTTCCCTCCATGCCCCCCTTCTGTTTTTGCTGAAGAAAAGCTGCTCAAAAAACAAAAATCAAATTAGCTCAAGCTTAAACTAATAAATACACTATATATTATATATAAATGTATAAATGTATATATGTATATATGTATATATGTATATACTTAAAGATCTCTCAGTGTTGTCTTTAATTGGAAGCCGGTGTTCTTCTTGAGTACCAGGAGGACAAAGACTAAGCTCTAGTTTCTTCTCTTCTGGTGCTCCAAACTTAGTACCACCTTCTTCTCTTGTGTCTCTAACCATCCAGTGATCACCATTTGGGATTAAGTTTAGAAGTTGAGGAGATGATTTGAGTCCTCTATTTCTTTGGCTTTCATCCATGTCTTTTGTCTTTTTGTTGGAGATCTGATGAATTTAATAGAGGGATAAATTCAGGAGAAAAGTATGAAGTTATGAACATTGAGCTCAAAAGATGAGAAATTTTTATAAAGTATGAAGTTGGAAACAAGATGAAAAACCATTCTGTTTGAAACTCTAAAGATGAGAACTTTGCAAAGAAAGATAAGATCTTTTATAAAGAAACGGTTTACAAAAGACTTTAAAAAAAGGTGCAAAGCATTCCATTCAACACAAAAGATGATAATTTTTCAAAGAAACAGTTTGAAAAAATAAGATGCAAATCAAATTCAACTAAAAAACAAAAAATGAAGAACGTTGTAAAAGAACCACAAGTAACCAGATTCAAACCATTCCATTAAACTCAAAAGATGAGAAACCTCCACAAAATAATAAGATAAAATAAGGTAAAATAAAGCTCAAAGACAAGATTCAAACCATTATACATCAACAACACACTCACCTTCTCGGAAAGAAAGAGAGAACAAAAGGCGGGACAAAGAGAAGCTCAGAAGACCAAAGTGGAGGAACAGCAAGAGAGAAAGAAAGAGAGATGAAAAAAGAGAGCAGAGCAAAGGCGTTGCCTTTTCTTTTCCCAGAACCAAAGCCTGCCCAAACTCCAAAAAACAGGAACTCAGAGGCCCAGAAAATAGAGAAGCAACAGCCAAATCCTCAAAAGATTGAACCTTTACGCCTTAGATTAGTCAGTAGGACAACTAGAAACAAAAGGTTCCACCCTTTAGCTCTCCCTATTCAACAGATAAAAGAGATATTGAAAACCTTTTTTTTATATAGATATATATACAAAAACAACGAGAGAGAAAAAGAGAGAGAATGGGAATTGGAGGATGGAACACGCAAGCAACGAGGAGTGACAAAGCTGGGCAACGGAGCACGCTCGCCCAGGAGCTCAAAATGCCACTCTTTGCCTTCTCTTTTGTTCCTCTCTTTCTTTTCTTGGTTTTGGGTTTTTTCTTTCATTGTTAATTGTAAGCCCTTTATAACACTTCAAATTCAGGATTACTACCCAACCTACATATTTCTTTTTTCTTTTTTCTTTTTTCTTTTTCTTTTTTCTTTTCTATATTTTGAGTTTTCTTCCATATGTACCCCTCGCACAAATGCATAATTACATATATATCCTCAGTCAATTTTCCTTTTTGAGTATACGTATGTATGTGAGGAAATTCTGGCAGAAACCAAAAGGCGAGAGAGAAAGTAAGGAACATGTTTTAATTAGTTTAGATTTTGCAAATGAGCTTCGACCGCTGAGATTGATTGAATTATTGCGCAATCTTTAATCCAACGGCTGATATTCATCTCACCAAATACCAGTTACTCCCTCCCGTCATTTGGCGGACGGAGTTTTTGCCGAGTTTGCATGCTTGGATCATGAGTTTGATGGAACCGCACTCGGGTGGGCCACCGCTCGACCACAATGCCTATCCTAATGCGCTCCGATCAAACTCATGATCTCGCGCATACAAACTCAGCGAAACTCCGCTCACAAAAGTTTCATGTGACGCTAAGTGACGGGAAAGGGTCGCCGGGCTGCAACGCCGACATCGCCCATAGTATCTATGAGAGTTATTATTAATCCACTTAACATTGTTTATAAGCACACCACCAACCTGATTTGAATTCCATGGATTGTGATCCAATGGTTATCTATAAATGTTTGTAGATAAAAAATTTACACACATCCATAGATATGTTTGTATAAAATTCTACGATTTGTGCAACATCGTTGAACTTAAATTTTTCTTAAAAATAAGAATCCTCAGAGTTTTTGAAATTTTATTTCTATAATATAAAATTATATGCATGCTCAATAATTTCTTGATCAATTGTTATTACTATGTAAAATTAAAGTGTGTATTTTTTTCTTTCAACATTAAGTCAAGCATGTATAGATACAAACATAAAATCAAGGATCAGAAAATAGAACATGGAACGGCTATTAAGCATATGATAAATAAAAAAAGAATATGTTTCATTGTCAAATCATACTGCACGTAATATATATATATATATATATATATATATATATATATATATATAAAGACAAAATTTTGAACCACCGTATAAATTATAAAAGTCAAATGTCTAATTATTTAACTATCATGCTAATTGCTATATATATATACTTCCATCATTTCTGCAAAAGAAAATTGATATATTTTTTTTTAATTCAAAATTTGAATATTTGATCTAATAATTTATCTACATTTATGAAAAAATATATAATTCACAGAAAAAGTAGAGTTACCATTGATTTTGAAATTGCAATATAGCTTTGAATAAGTTAAATTAATATCACAAATAGATATATTATTACTTCTTACAATTCGCATTGTTATTTTAAATAATATTCTTCATTATATTAATCAAACGATTGAATGAGCCTCCCACAAACAGTAGAACCCATTGGTTGATGTGCTTACTTTAATTAGTTTGATTTCAAATTTTATACATATAATAAATAATTTTTCATTTTGAGAATGTTTTATGACTCAACCGACCAAATTAATATAACATGGATTCATGGCTTCCACTAAAATTTAGTTTGTATAAATTTTAAACACCAAAAAACAAATTGTGAGAAAAAAAAAAAAACCAAACATGAGCATTGAAAACATGTGAAAAATGAAGCGTGAAAAATGAATAATGGATTGTGGGAGGATAATAGACATTATTTGTCTCAATTTTATTAAAAGAAAAAAAAAGGATCTTTAACTCCATGGTCATATGGAGAATATGCCCTATTTATGATATATAAAAGGTTTTGGCTAGTTAGGGTTAGGGTTTTGAGAAGAAGGCGGAGAATAAGACCTTATGAAATAGACTAGACAAACAAGCCCACATTCCTCTTAAATAAAAGAAAAGATCCCTCCTAATGTGGTCCATTTCTAGAAGATAAAATTGTTGGCTTGATATGTTAAGTACAATGTAGTGAGATAAGACCGAATTTTAATAATAATAATAATAATAAATAAATAAATAAATAAATAAATTTCTTTTAGGGGTTGTGATTCATGTGAGAATTGTGATCTAATGGTTTAATGTTGATAATATTGAGAAATTAAATATAAAATTATTTGTTTTGAAATAGGTTTGCCGTTGGATCTTTTTAATGTTAGTGTCATGATTTATATATGTACATCAGATAAGAATCAAATTGAGATGGCATTTTTTTTTTTTTTAACTTGTAACATAACAAGGGTGGTCGAAATTTTATATTTATGCATGTTTTTATATACCGAAAAAATATGATAATGAAAGAATGATTTTTTTTCACATTCATGCAATAGTTATTCCTGTCAAGACATGTTTTATAATTGAGCACTGTTTTGATTGTTGTAAATAATTAGTTTAGAACTTGATATGAAAAAAAACATATAGGGTCCGTTTGATTTGCAGTGGAGTACAGCACATGACTTATGGTATATGACAAGTATTTGTTTTGTTGTTTGTTTGATATTCACTGGACAACACAATTTTTTGTGCTGTTCTTCATTTGATTTGCATAAATACAAGACAACAATGTATAAAATTACTGCAATACCCTTTATATAGTTCTATGTTATTTTTTAAATAAAAACAACCAAAAAATAAATAATATTATAAATTTTTTTTAAATGAGGACCACTTATTTTGTTTTATAATTTATAAAATTATTAACACAATTTTTTTTATTTTTAAAATAAATTAACTAATAATTACTTACCAAAATAAATATCAAATTTGCTTAGGTTGAAATTAGGTTAAGTTGTGGTGAAGTTATGAAAGTAATTATTTTATTTTAATGAGAGCAAAACGGACTTTTGGTTGTTTTGTCCCTCAACTAAAATTTTTGTACCATGGTTTTGGTGGTACTATTTTTTTTGTTTTTGTGCTGTACTGGAACAAGGTTTTGTGCTATACTCAAAGCACATTCACAAATCAAACAAGGGACAAAAAAAATTGTCCTGTCCTGTCCCTTATTTTTTTGCGGATCAAACGGATCCATAATCTATATTATTATTTGATAAATGTATCAAAATATGGGTAGAAGATTGCTTGGAAATGATATTCATTTAATATTGATTTTTTAAAATGAGAACATTCAAAATATTTTTTGAAAATGAGATAATAGATGATATGGTGAAAGCTACTTGGTTTAAGTAGTTAAAAGTATTAACATGGGTCATTCTTGTGACCTGCGGCGTTATAAAAGTTTGAATTTTGGTTAGAAGAAATAACTCAGGTGTGATGTTGTATCCTCTACTTTTATACACACATACTCATATAGTGATGGTGTGTTTGAGACAATAAATCATGTGCGCACATCTTTTGACATACGCATTTGAGGCAAATAACTCACAGTGATAGAAATATTAACAGTTGTTTGTCGTATAATTAAATAAAAAAATAATACCATGGAGAAAATAAAACCAAAATTTTTTTTATTTATATTGCATGATAAAAAAAACAAAATAAAATGAAACTTGATAAAAAAGCTTGTGAAAAATAATTTTTTTTTTACAACATACATCTAGATGTATTAGGAAAGGTTACCACAGGTGATGTAAACAGGATGACTATGTACATAAATAAATGGAGCCACTCAAAAGCTGTTTACATTCAGGTGTCTTCTAGCATGGAGATTTGAAAATGTAAATTTCATGACCAAGTGAAAATAATTATTTAATGAATAACATAAATATATCAATAAAAATACTATTTTAATCTAACCAAATTAATGCTTAGAAGTATAAAAAAATAAAAAGATGTTTCCCCAAATTTATCAATTAAGCTTGTTCAATTTCTAATAAACTTGCAAGTATATAATATTATTTTTTTTATCAGTCATGGGTGTTATAAATAGGTCAAATCTAACTTTCTTTTGATTTGAGGTTTTTTTTTAATTTTGTTCATATATATATATATATATATATATATATATATATATATGATCCATTATCTAAAAACACCCGTCGATTTTAAATTTAGAAATTTATCATAGTCATTAAATTTACAATTTATTTATACACAATAACAAATAATATTAAAAAATATTAAACTGTATAAAATAGTAAAAATATATATAATAATTTATCCAATATTATACACACTTTGAAACTTGGAAGACGAGAAGCTCTGTATGATCTTTTATGTGGTATATAATTGAAGCTTTGAATGTCCTTGTGTTGACACATCCACTTGTGATGAATTCTTTGCTTACACTCGCCTAAAAATATAGCATAATTTCATACACTCCCTTCAAAAATTGATTGCATATTTGAATATACACCAAGGACAAAATCCACCGATTTCGAAAAGTAGTATGACATGCAAGTTTTTTTTTTTTTTTTATATTTTTATAAACGTGGGAAGTCACATATTAAAGACGTGCACGAGTTTTCTAAATATATCACATGTATTCACCCCGACACACCAAAGAAAGATTTGACCTTAGTCTTCATCCGTGCGTAAGGGACTTAAAGTGGTGTTGGTATATGAGAATTTTTTCCATCAATCATTATCGAACTATTTTATCTATGATAATTACATTTATTATTGCATGTAGTTTCTCTCTTTATATAAATATAAAAGAAAGTTTTTTGAATTTAACTAATTTATAAGAACGTATGAAAATACCATGAATTAAGTAAATATCCCTTTTATATACTAGCAAAAGGAATAAATGTTATCAATTAAACTAATTTGTAGTAATGTATATTGGAAGAAAATTAATTTTACTTGTATAAGTAGAACTAATTTTTTTTTTAAAAATATATATATATATATATATCATTTTATTAACAAGGTGCTTATGTGTTTCGCATATTTGATGTATCATTATTGTTTTCACTACTGCTCGACTCTGTTATATATTGATATGTATTGTTATGTTTTTATTTTTTCTCATGCTATTTGTATTTTTGTAAGTTCTTCATTCACATTTTCTGTTATTAATGTATTTGTGATTTATCTAAATTTTAAAAACCATTTTATTAATTAAATTAACATATATATACACATACATATATATACGCAAAAAGTTTAGTTTTATAAATTAAACTAATTGACAAGGTCGTATGTGCAAAATAATATTTTGGACCTTTGGTACAGCAAGGAGTCAAACAGAGACTTTCGGCTCACTTAGTGGCATTCTTGTAATTACGGGAAATGAAGCGTTAGAGTCACGGGGAATCTCGTTGTCGGACGAATCGTGGAAAACTGGGGATACATCCGAATAAACGATAACAAGAAACGTGTCCGATCGTGTATCTGGTGGGACCCGTTTCTTGATCATTCACTATTGGGGCCCTTATTGCGACGCCGAATTTTTTTTATTTTATTTTAAATGTGTATAATAAATTAATGCGGTAAATTTCCCGCCGTGGTCCCCGAAGAAAGGATATATTATTTACAGTTATATATTAAAATAAACAATATTTATGAAGATAAGTTTTTTGCGTCTGTGCACCCAATTGAGTCTTGACATAAAGTTTGCATTGTGAACCCCTACTCGAGGCCCATTATTATTGTTGTTTCTAACTCAATTCGAAAGTGGATCCTATTTTACATGTAAAATATTAAAATAAAAAATAATTATAGAACACAAAAATGTAAATAAAATAATTTTATATTCAAGTTTTAATAAATAATTTTAAAAATACAAAAATATGAATAACAATATTTAATAATTTCAAATGGCAAGTTTACAATGATTAAAAACCATTTTTGATTAAATACAAAAGAAAACAAAATGATAAGTTGGAGACAAATTTAAAATATTATTAATACTATTTATATTTGCCCTGCGCCGTGTGATCGGGAGCGAAATATGACGCGTGGCATCCGATCATGATTCTTGTTTGCTGTTATGACGGCAATACGCTGAGGGCCTGAAGGCTTAAACCCTTGCTCCGAGCCCCATTTCACCGGCGAGAAAACCCTCACCGCTTCCCGTCTCCTTCCTTGCCGAGCGCTCCGATGGCGAACGCTAGCTTGTGGATCTCCCATATCGAAGCCTACATCGATGACTCCCGCTCCCCGAATCAGAAGGTCTTCTTGTTTTCGCTCTTTCTCTCTCTTGGTTTGAATTGATTTTTAGGATACTAGTTGTCGAGCTTGGTGTGTTAATATCGCTATTATTTGTTGATCGATATCTTTACATGTTGCAATTTTCAACCCAGTAATTGGCATCGTTCTATTTTTCCTTTTCCTCCATGATTTTGAGGTGGTTTCAGTGCAAGATTCCTGTGGGATTCATCAAAGAAACTCTGGATTCCGTATGTTTTAGTAGTTTCATATCAACACTGGACCGCTTCTTTGTTTGGTTTGAATGGATTTTTAATTTTAGGGCTTCTTGTTAGTTGTCATTGAACTTGATATTTTGGCTTCGCAATACGAATGATTCATTTTCTGGTTGCTATCGTTATAGGTTGCAAGTATTAGGTCTTCAATGTGGTACTTGGCATTTTTTCCTTTTTTTTTTTTTTTCGTATGTGCTTTTGATGGGTCATTTGTGCGAGTTGTTAATAAGTTTATGACAATCCTGTTTAAAATAAATTTTAGAATGCATACATTTTTAGTGCCTCCATTTCAGTTTTGGGTTTAGATCCTCTTTTCTCAATATATTTGGCATATTTATTGTCTTATCTGTTCTTCTGAAGGTCTAGCTTGAGTTATTTGTGTTACAGTTAGCAAGCCTTGATGCAATTGCAGCATTTGTGAAGAAAGACCTTTTAACTCTTGAGGCATTGGTAATCTCGGCAACTCTTAATTGTTATCTTTTGCACAGTTACGATTAGAGTTTACAACTTTTCTTTGTGTGCTGGCTATTATCTATAGGTAAGAGAAATGGAACTTTATCTAACTACTCCAGACCACATTATCCGTAAAAAGGGTATGGCTCCTCATTGTTGTGTATTGTTATTTCACAATCAATGTCAGTTTACATGCATTTACATAAGTTGGGATGCATATTTTCTAAGAGGCTGGGATAAATTGTGCATGGACAAAATCATTGCTTATGCCATATTAAACTAGTGGTCTGTTTTTCACCCAAGTGAGTTCACACTAGAGATTTCCATAAGGCAGTGGTTTTGAATGATTCTCAGGAATATGTCACAGTGTTTCATGTTGGATGTGCGTGTTGTGCATGTTGTGTGCTATACAGTGGAATATAACCATCATATGCTGAGGACAGGTGACTTGAAGCTTGTAATATTGGACCTATATTAGTAAATAATCTTTCAAATATGCTGTGAACATTCACATTTGAAAAACATATACCTATATTTTTCTGGGATAAAAGATCCCTGTATTCTTCTATGTTCTTTTTCTCATTGGGTAATAAAAGAAAAAAGTAGACAGATAAATGATCAGTTTGATAAATAAATGACCATGTATCATCAGTGCCTGTAATATAGGACCATTTTAGTTTTGGATATAAATGGGTCAAAATGCATCAAGCTGAGCACTTAAGTGCACGTGCACATAAATTTGCAAGATAGTCTCATATAACTGCAACAACTTTTTTTCTCTGAAACAGCTAAAACAATAGTTGCATATCTCTCATGCAATTACTATTTTCTGTCTCCTCTATGCTTAATTATTTTGGTCACGCTTGTGCTCATTGGTGCGTTTTTGCAGGTATCATTCTTCTAGCAGAAATACTATCCCGTACTTCAGGGAAATCATTGAATGCTTCCACTATAGGCAGCTTGGTAGAGTTTTTCACATCAAGGCTGGTGAGTTTGGATGCATTTTTTTTTTTTTTTTTAAATTTTAATTTACCAACCTCTTTATTTTGCACATGTGAAAATTTCAATCGTTAATCATAGTCCTTGATGTGGCTTTAGATTAACTTCTGTTACTATAAATCATACATTAGCAGGGAAAAAGTCTTATTTACAGAAGTATCTGCATGTCTGATATACATACACTTCTTCCCGGAATTACTTAGCTAACCTAAAGTATTTGCAGTTATTTTACCTTTTAGGTGTCCAAATATATGCTGTCTTGACATGTGATGAGTGTTTTACAAGGAAAACATATTTCTACTGGCTTGTAGCATTTCTACTGTGATTTTACCTGTTCTTGTTTCATATTCGTAGGTATTCTGACTTCTAACATAAGCATGATCATTTCATTGTTCAATAGCTCCGCTTAGTAAATTTTCTCTTAAATCTCTGAAGCTCAACATTGTTCTTGCCTGTAGCGAAATGTCTCTTATTGAAGCACTTTATTTTCTGAAATGGATGCAGTGTAGACATGAGCCCCAGTATTTACAATCACCTCCGCATCTAATTTTAATCCTTAAGGAAGGAATTTGAATGTTCTCGCATGTTTCCTTTTTTTTATCAGATGTGTTTTAGCATTGTGGAGCATTATTTGATTATGGCAGGTATTCTAACTTTGAATTTCTTGTATTGAAGCCGCGTAAATATATTCTTTGCCATCTATTGAATTTTTCATGCGATGCTATGTATTATCTCTATAAAATGTTTTGTGATGTTGTGCTGCATATCAGGCAGATTGGCAAGCCTTGCGAGGAGCACTTATTGGTTGCCTAGCCCTTTTAAGGAGAAAGAATACCTTTGGTATGGTCAAAGGTGGCGATTCAAAGACACTGGCTGTGTCTTTTCTTAAAAATGTTCAAGTGCAGTCATTAGCAGCAGAGGATCGTAAGGTTAGATCTTGTGTGATTTTGTTGGTGCACGGATGCACAAAAAAGTCGAGCCTAGTTAACAGTAACATGAAAATGCTTTAAAATATTTCAACTTTATTCTTATTATTTGCAGCTATGCTTTGAAGTTCTTCAGTGCTTACTAGATACTTTCCCCTGAGGAGATGGTAACACTTGTAAGTGTCTGCATTCTGGCTGCCACCATGCCAGCTCTTATTTAGCAATCTCTTTATGTGAATGTTCTCTTGCATTCATTATCTCACTTGAATTCTTGGATTGCCATCTATTCAATGGATTCCCTGCATACTCATCGGTGCACCATGTGAATGAGGCACAAAAGACCCTTATTTTCAGGAAAGTTCGGCTCACGTAATGGCATTCTCATTACATTTTATTTGTGCTTCAACTATCATCACCTGATTGCTTTCAATATGCACCATCCATTATCCCACTCTTTATTATCTTAGTCATCAAAAGTAGACCATGTATGTTGTCATCGTCCATGCATGTCAAAACTAGCGGTCCACTTCAGTGATGAGACTCATTCAGTCTTCTTGGATAAAAGCTGCTACTGCTCTATGATCAACTTATCTTGCCCATCTTTGATTTCTGGACTGCTTTCCATTTTAGCATAAAATGCTTATATCTTTACAAGTTTTTATGATAGTATTCATTTTTAAATGTAGATTTGTGTCTTCAATGTAGATGTATTTGTTGTCAAAAGCCGCATTCAGATGGTGGCTTTCTCCCAAAAATTCTCTTATTTTCTTATATTATTATTATCTACCGTATAAACCTTCCTTTTGGATATTTGTCAATTAATAGTTGCTGCTGGCTACCCTTTTAAGGTTGTAATGAGCAAAACTAGGCTCTGTTAGTAAATTTTGAAAGGCTGCGAATATGTACAAGAGGTGGATCAAAAGCAAAAGATAAAAGAAGGCTTGGGGGTATTTACTGAAAAGTTAAGGGTAACAAAATTTTTTTCACCCTTTTGAAGGAAATGATATTAAGTAATTACTTTTTAATCAAAATTTATTTTTCCTCATGCAAGTAGATTATAATAGTCACTCTTATTCTTTTCCTTTATTTAAAATTTTGATCTGTTAGCTAAAATGCACCTTGGTGATGCTGCTCTACTTGTGTCAGTTACATTAATACTAAGTGAATCTTGATCATGCTCATGCCATTTTGAGGTACTGAAGTAGTAAAAAACTGCAACCCGTTTGCTGTTCTGAATTAGTTGATATTGACTAATAAATTACACTGGCTTATCAAATTATCTATTGGACTATGGAGTAACCAGAAGCCAAAAAAAGCACTTTTTTATGTCAAGTTACTAATAGACGTGTAGTAAATTCAAATTCTACCATTTTTTTATCTATTTATTTATTATTCTTTGTAGGGTGATGACCTTGTTTATGGTATATGTGATGCAATAGATGAAGAAAAGGATCCACAGTGTTTGCTGCTCACATTTCATCTAGTGGAGACTCTTGTTCAGTTATTTCAGAACCACATGGCTTTGTTGCAGATTTTGCTAATGATCTTTTGAGATCTTAGGCCGGTATTTTCCTGTTTATTTCACTCATGTAAGTCTTAATATCTGTTTAACTAATTTTAGAGGAAACCCTACCTTCCAGTTTTGTAATATTTACAGACAGGACTGTGACAAGAATATGTGTAAATCCAAGTTTTCTCCATGCATTTTCTTTCGTACCATTGCCCCATTGTTCTTGCTCTATGGCATTGCCCACTCAGTTTGTCATCATTGATGATCTTTACTCTGATTCGAATCATGTGATATTCAGGGGCAAAAAGTGATGTCCTTCTTGACCCACTTCTAAGCCTTGTTTCTAGTTTCTATTATGTAATTGAAGGCGCCTCTATCCTCATTTTCATGTCCTCTCGTTTCTCTTGTTACTTTGCATGGGACTTCTGTAGAATTTGGGTCATGCCATCATTTTTTGTATTTAAGTGCATTCTATTGGTGTCTTTCACCTGAAGGTCTTGATTCTGTTTCTTATGTAGCTAAGGTTTAGGAATCCAGTTGAAACTGTGACAAACTTTAACCTGTTTAGTATTTGGCTATTGACATACATGTTTATCGTTAGTTACTCTGCCTGAGGTGATGACCAAATGCACTTCTTGGAGTCGTGTCTAACTATATTTTCACCTGTTCTGCAGTTACTTTTGAGATGCGTATGCTTGAGTTTCCTATTGATGTAGTCTAGATTCTTTCTGTCCGTCACTCGGATTGATGTTGTTACCTAGATGCGTTTATAACCAGTGCCACAGCATCACATTTTTCTTATTTTTATTGTATGCAGCAAAGAAGTGATGATCTTGATATTAAAAAGGGATGACCTTTCTAGAGGTCTGATGGTATGTAACTTGATTATTATATTTCATTTCATACTTAAAATCATTAACAATTTTAAACTACTTTGCTGTAGGAAGTGTTCTAGTTGATTAAATATTTCATTTTACTGGTTGAAATAGTAGGCTATGAATTTTAAGAACTACTCATGTCCATATCTGTGCTTAATGGAAAATGGAGTGTTGGCAAATGAAGCAATCATGGTCATTTATTGTGCTGTGTAATGACATGCTTCTATTTTCTGAAGTGCTGTTTCATTCTTTCAGTGAGTTCCCTTGCAGTTTTTACTAGAAATATAATTCTATTAATTGCTTATTTCTGAATGTATAATGCGATGGAACTAACCCTTTCATCACTATGTATGTCATTGTATATATCATCTGCCCAAATATTTAGAGGGCCTTCTGCTCAACTCCATACTTTGAGCCACTTGCTGTGCCACTTCTTCTGGAAAAGCTTTCTTCATCTCTTCCATTGGCAAAGGTTTGTGAGAATGCTCGCTCCAGTATCTTTTCCCGTGTAATATAATTTTCTACCGTTGGGAGATCTTTTTGCGCACTAAGTGCACATGTTTTCTTTTCTTTTTTCTTCTTACAGCTTGATTCTTTGAGATATCTCAATAATTGCATAACATGCTATGGAGCTGTTAGAATGATGAAATATGTAGAAAGTATCTGGTCTGCTTTGAAAGATGCAATCTTCACATTCTCAATACAAGGTTCTTTGTCCCCTTCCACAGCAGAATCTGTCAGGGAGATGGAATCCCTTGGTGATCAAATTGCAAAAGAAGCTCTAGTTTGTTTGCAAACTGCCATTTCAGAGTTAAATCATCCAAAGGCTAATTCATTTATGGGCTTGATTATTGAAGATGATGGTATTGAGAAAGCATTTAACTCAGTAATTGGTGAAAGATGTAATGCAGTTCCTTCCAAAGAAAGTAAAACGCAATTGCTGGCTCTTGAAGTATCTTATCCACATCATCAAAAGTCTCGAGTGATTGCTGTGATAGAGTATTTCAGAAATTTTTTATTTCACCTTATAAGAAAAATTAGAAGTTGCCCTAACAGTCCTGAGCATTCTTTCATCATGAAGAACAATACATTCCCCCAAAGCAGTGAGTTTTGGAGCCATTTACATCTGTGTTGAACTTCTTTCTGCTTGCAGAGATTTAACCTTGTCTACTGAAGTTCTTTGTCAGCATTTATATCAGTGCATGACGGATGGTTTTGTCTGCTTAAATCTTTTTTAACTCCATTAACACGCTATCTTGGATCTATGGTGGCTATAGTTGATAACTCCATATCGGTAAACGAAGACCATAAACAGGAAGTTGCTGGTTTTGCAGGTGATAATCTGTCATCATTTGACCTTCATCATGTATTCCATCTGTGAAGATATCCTGTTAATTGTAATTACGTCCACTTTAACCCTCTACCTCATGGTATTGAAGGTTGCGTCCTTGGTGGTGATCACTTTAAAAGCAGATTTTGGGAGCAATCAGCTTATTTCTACTTTAATATTTCTTAACTTAAGTCACATAAATTAAGATTCTCTAATTTGCTTGGGACTATGTTGATAATGTATACCTAGCCAGGGAGTAAGGGGGAATAGGATCAGTTAGAACCAGTTTGTTAGATTGATCTGGAATTCTATGTTGTCCATTGATCAGCTGTTTTAGAAAGTGGGATGATGTAATTGTATTCACGGCTTATATGGTCCATTGTTCTGAAAAAGAAAAATGAACAGAAATTTCTAAGTATTTGAGGCAAATTTGTGATAGTAGACCAGACATTAATACTTCTTAGAAAGAATCTAAATTTGAGACAACCTATCTTATTTATGAGGCCTTTTTTCATTAGGAAGTCCTATTATGTAATTTCTTATTTATGAGGGGTTTATGCTTATTCTTGCTTGCATTGAAGTAGTGTTATTTTAGACTTTTAATTAACTTTTCTAGGGTTTTGTAATCACATATAAACATGATGTGATCATGCTAAGGAACAATGTTTTATTTGGATTTGATTTCTCTCTCACTCGCGCGCATGGCATGCATATATACACATAAAGGTATATATATAGCTTAACTAGTATCAATCTATCTATTTAAGGGTAGAATTTTCCTATGAGTTATATGAAAATTTTGTATTAGGTATTCCCAATGCTATATATTTTAGGGTTTCATCAGTTTGTGCCTTCAATTGTGGTATATAATTTTCGTATCAGTTTATTCTCCTAGTTCATTATCTGATTTTTACAAACTTAAATTTAAGGTGGAGATGTAAAACAATTTCATATCTCAGAATTGTTCATTGCTGTTCATAGACTTGGTTTCCTTGGGTTTCCTGGCTCTTTGGGTATTGATAATTTGTCATAGAGCTGAGTTTGTCAAGAAATTATGTGAAATCCACCAATTGTAGTTTATTAGAAGGTTGCCACCTCAGGATGTTCTCCCAATGAGGAGGACTAAATTTTTAGTGCTGTATATCTGAGTTAACTAGCCAATGTTAATTCTAATACAAAAGTGTGCATGGTGTAAATGGTGGCTGCTGCATCTGATCGACTGTGTGAATCTGGGAGCTTACATAATGTTAAGTTGTTTCACTATAACTAAATTTCATTGTGGGATGATTAGATGGAATGTATTCTTGATTGATGTTGGGTAGCCATTTGGTTACCATCAAGTGGATTGGTCTTGGATGATTCAGTTAAAAGCACTGTTATGCTTAAGGAGGTCTTGCTCCAGAAAGGAGAAGATTTACTTCTAATTTTGAAAAGATGGGGATACCTTTGTTATTACTGCTATCGATTTCCAACAGGTATTAGTCTACATGTTTGTATGCGCAACTAATATATTGAAGTCTTAGAAATTGTAAATGGATTGAATGAAATATGATCTGAATTTTAAAAGTTGTAGCAGAATCTTGGCTTATAAGAGGCATAAATGGACTTGCAATACATAAATTGACAACGTTTTGCTGCATAGAATAGCATTTAGAAGTGCGGGCCTCGAACAAGGACTTGTTAATGATCCTCAACATGATCTTCTCAAGTCATCTGGTTGTTTTATTTTAGTGAACTACAATGACCTTAAGGCACCATTTTGTTTGATGTGAAAGCTTGAATAATTGTTTTGTTTCTGGGCCACCAGCCGAGTGCTCGTCACTTTGTATTTTGTCTTTCCTACTTGCCTTGTAATTATGCATTAATAAGTATTTAGTACATGTTCTGCACAATTTGATTTGTGTTTTGTTTTTAAATGAATATTCACAGTGAAGGGTTTGCAAGTGCTTTCAACTTTTCCTGAATGTTGCTCACCTATATCAAAGGATGTATTCGAGGACACATTAGCTATCCTTGTGACTGTTATCAAAGATAGGCCCACTGACACATATATCTGGAGATTGTCATTGAATGCTCTGGTCCAGATTGGTTTTATTTATTGATAAATCCAATGATTCTCCGAAGGCAATGTGCTATAGGGGTTTTGTTGTTCAAAGGTTGCTTTCATGGTTTTCATGTGATGATTCAGCTGTTTGCTCACTCAAAATTTGGAGGCTATTTATGAAATCGGTATGACTAGTTGGGAATTTATGCTGGAAGCAACTAGATGGATGGAGCAACCTAATCTTTCCTGTCAAAATCTTAGGGGCTTGTGTATGTTTAGAGATGATTCCTCTTTTGATAAGTATTCTTTGACATGTTTTTGAGTTTGTTGTGATTTAATTTTTCTTCTTTGGCTGTTTGTTGATTTTGATACTTCTCTTCCCATTTGTAGGTCAATAGCAAGGTCCAGCTCTGAAGAGATTTTACTTTCTTTGCTAAAGTGCTATTCCCCATCATGTGCTTCCATGGTAACATTTCTTACTTCTTATACATTTGTATCCCTTGCAGCAGTTTATGATTTTTAGTGGTGGTTTGGGAACAAAATTTTTGTATAATATTTCTTGTCTTTTAGAAAGTTATGGGAGAAAGTTTCATCTTTCAATTATTAAAAAAAGGAACTGGTTGATTCTTCTTCTTCATCATCATCTCCGAGAATAAACATAGGGATGGTGTAAGGTAGCGGGTGAGCAAGTTTTCACTCTGTTTCTGTCAATCACAGCTTGATTGTTGGTCAATAGCACCTTTCTTGGATTGTTTCATTGATCAGAATACTTTGACAGCGATAGATGGAATATTATTATATGAAAAATACTCTATAGTTCCAATTGAGTTTTTTTGAACCTTCTTTATTGTTATTCTGCTTCCATTATTCTGTTTTTTTGTTCATTGGCGAAATATCATTTGTGTATACAATACTGGACATTATGTCATGGAGTATGCCAACTCTGCCAAAGTCACCAGTTTGAGCCAATTTTAAGTTCAAACTATAGTTTTAAGCTGGTTTTAAGATTTGAAAAGATTGCTTTTCTACAAATAGCCAAATTTTTAATAATGTGGTTTTGCTTGTTTGTTGTCTTTCCATTTTATGGCCTGGATGAAAAGGGGTTTAGTTTGACCATAGCATTGAATTCAATGTTCGTATACCAGAATTTTATGTGTTCTCATCTCATTAACCCAGTTGCTGGATTGGGGAACATAACTTCAGTTTAATGATGTGGGGAAACATACTAGCTAATTGCAGGACCTGTATTGACTGGTCCGTATGAATATTACATGTATTAGAGCAAAATCTAGGCTTGTTGACATGTTGCTATATTTCTGAATCAGGTTTCATAAAACTAATCGTTTCGAAGAGATTGCTATGCCTTTTGCTATCAATATTTGGAAACTAATGGAGAACACTAGTGCTTTCAGTGTTTACTCCAAAAATCCCAGGTAAATATGAATGTCAGTTTCCATATTCTCAGTGAGTGGGTAGACCATTAAAACTATCTTGTTCTTGCACCTCACTAATTCTCCCATCTGATTGGCTTGTTCTGATTTAACAATTTGAGGTACTAAGCTATCAAACTAGACTTCACTGACATATCATTAGTAATTCTATCATCAAATTTACTGGAATTTCAGGATGTTCTTGACACAATAATGATGACAATGAAGATTGTAGTTTCTGGTTGTGCAGAGGAAAATCAATCACTGATTGTTCAGAAAGGTTACTCTGTTCTTTTGCCTACCCTATCACTCATTTCAGCAGAGCAGCGAAAAGCATTCCCTGCATTCAACTTAGAGGGATTCGGATCTGCTCCCAATTTAGTTAGTTTAGCATGTAAAGATGAATGGTTGATATCTCTTTTCGTCAGTATTGATAGCTGTCCGACCACAGACTGTGATACCTGACGTGAAGTTAACATTGAAGCTGTTGATGCTTCTCTTGCTGCAAGGGCATGTTCCAGCAACCCAAGCCTTAGCTTCTGTTGTCAATAAATGGCCAGAAAACAGTGATGTAACACAGGGATCAAATGTTTGCTCATTTGAGGATGCAATCGAGTTGATTTTTGAGATGGATTTATCAGGTTTTACTTTGCAGCTGCCCATTTAAAAAATTGAGAGACTTGACTTCCAGCGAGGAAATTTTTTTCTTTGTTTCATAAGAATGACAGAAATCCCTTTATAATTCATGCTTTGGAAGGGCTGGCATGGATAGGCAAGGGTTTGTTGATGCGAGGACATGATAAAGTGAAGGAAATAGTGATGCTTTTCATGAAATGCTTACTGTTAAATCAAGATGAGATAATTACTTGTCCTCAAGATGGATCTGCAGATCAATCTTCTTTCCTTACCAAGATTAGTGGCTGATGCATTCAGTGTACTCCTCTGTGATTCAGATGTATGCCTGGACAAGAAGTTCCATGCAACAATAAAGCCACTTCACAAGCAGCGTTTTTCTCTAGTATTTTGATGGTCCTACTTTCTTCAATTAAAGGGTCTGTTTCCTTAACAACGAGGTATCTTATTCTTACTTTTTAAACAATGCGTCTTCCATATAGCTTTCTCTTGCTAAATTATTGTGTATGCTGGTTTGTGCTTGTCCTTTATGTGGCGCTCTCTTGTATCATTAGTCTGATATCTGATCTCTTCAAAATTATGCACTGTTATTGTTGCTTATAAACCTGTTCTCTTATTGTATAAGTTAATAGAGATCAATGATTTCTCTATATCCTTATGCTAGATTATTTACACCGGCCAACCTCTCTGACTCTCTTGCTTTGTGGTTGTCTTGGTTTTGTTTTTCCATTCGATGAAAACTTTCTACTTGACCGAAGTTTAATTTGAAAATTACTGCTTAATCTTTCTTTATGCCAACAAAACAACTCACACATCTCTGACTTTTTATATTATTTAGATTTATGCTGTTTACTGGCTCGTCCATTAGTATAAGACGGTCGATTGATGTGTACAATAGAAGGACTTATATTGGTCTTCTTATCTGAGCCTAATACATTCTCATCATATGGGGTCATCATTGGAGGAGACTCTTAGTTTGCCTTCATGGTAGAAATTGTTTAATCTTTACTAGATATGAACTTGACCTTAGTCTTCTTTGGTGTTCTCAAATTCCTGGTCGAGGCAGGTCAATTCCTTAGGGAAGGGCTCAAAAATTTAAGCTCTTGTGTTTCATATCAACTTGGGATAAGTTCCTTCCAGACCTGACTCTAAGGATTATTAACAGAGACAATAATCCTAGCGGGATATTTGAGTTATATATATTTTCTTTACAACTAAAGTACTGAGCAATTGATCTCAACTAAAGCAGATCCCCTGGCAAGAAAATGAAACATTAGGTTTCTAAAACATTTGTGTAGTTCGTGTCATACTCTATTACAGTTCTTTTAATGTGGCATTTAGTACTTGGATTTATTGCTATAAATATTAGAATTTACTTATAGCTTATGCCAATTGACCTTTTCTATTTTTATGGGTCTTACTGAGTAAATTATGGCATAAAAAATAATTAGATTAGTGCAAAAATTTAAGATATCTTGATCTGCTCTCTGAAACTTCAAGAGGCATTCAGTCTGGTGCATGTCAATTGTGTGCTGTTGTGCTGAAACTTTGCCATAAGTAGAAGCTTCTATTCTTTTGAGTATATAGGTGTGCTATGCGAATTTTCTTCCCAACAATCTGCCATATATATTTTTGTATGTACTCTTGTATCCTGATGCAGGGGCACATGCAGTCTGCTTTGACCCTGTTGGTAGAATGACAATTATACGGAAGGAACCTTGAGATTAACTTTTTATTGAATCAATAACCCTGTTGAAAATAAATTTCTGAGCAAAACCTTAGTTTCAAAAACTACAACTGGATTTTGATGATTTTGGTGAGGGGGAGTATTTTAAACTAAACACAACAGGTCAATTATGAAATTTTTTATTTGCTTGTAGTGGAAAGAATATTTTACAGTGTGACCTTGGAAGTAAGTTGCTGATGTGTTTTCACAAACTAATCAAGAAAGATGCATGCTTTTGTTTGTCATGCCACAAATGTAACTTTAAATTCAGTTCTCCTAAATACTTTGCAGACTGTTTGCACGTCTGAGCTCAACTTATGCTTGTTGTTGGCTTGAAAACTTTTCTCCAAAAGCTATATTTTTTTTTTAATTCAAAATAGCAGTCCAGAGAAATCGGGCTTGTTTTAAATAACAATCAATGCCCTTCAAATGGGAAATAGGAAGATGTGAATCCAGTGGTTGTCTTTTATGATATTTTTGTATAAAAAATATTTGTCACTATTAAAATCCATCCTGTTGGTCTCTGCATAAGTGCATGGGTGACTTTTTAGTGCCGCTTGCTAATATCACTAATTGGTGTTCTATATTTGGGTTTTACCGAACTTTAGCATATTTCAGGGCTGTTCTTTATCAAGCCTTTGGACACGTTATATCCAACACTCCGCTGGCTGCTGTCATTGTGCAAGCCAATCAGGTCCTTTTCTAATGTTCTCATGATGTTAATCGTCAATTAGAAAATGTTCATTGACTTAATGCAGTTGACATTCATGTACAATTTACAATGAATATGTAGAAAATGCGATGTTAGATATATGCGTGTTTGTAAGTACAATGTTTAGGAATGAAATATGCAAGTATATCAATTGATATTGACAAGCATGCTGCTGGTGTTTATTAAGATATATGTCTGTTTGTATTTCACATGGCTCTAAAATGGCTGCTTGTTTTATACTGGAAAATTTATGAAGACTAAATGTTTCTTGGTGCTTTCCATGTGTCCCCTTTATGTGTATTTTTGTGTTTATTTGCTTACGGGCTTTGCATGCATGTTCACTTGTTGTGTTGTATGCACTCTTGCATATGCTTTATTTGTATTTTGTAAGTGTGGGATGCTTAGGTGTAAATATGCACTCATGCTTGTGCAACATGTTTCATCTTTTATCAAATATTTAATTAAATAAATAAACACAGAAATGAGCTATATAAATTTCTTCTCTCATCATTTTTTTCCCTCTGTTCTTGCTTTTTTGGTTCAATTGACTTTTCCTTGTTTTGCAGGTTTTACCACCATTGTTGGATACCTTGTCTGTGTTAAGTTCAGATGCCGTGAATAAAGATCTTCTGTATAGCCTCTTAATGGTCTTATCTGGTACCCTCATGGATGGTAATGGTAGGTGAAATCTTTAAATGGATAGAATGATTATTGTTCAATATAGTGTCTTGTCAAATGTTGGCCAATAAGTAGCTGTGGCTGTAGTGTAGCTCCCAAGCATTGATTAAATTATGTGAAAGAAGATAAGAATTTTTAAGTTGGAAGGAATCCAAACTTTGTTCATTTATTCATAGATTATGACTGGAAACTGATGTTGGTATGGCAGCACTAGAGTGGGCCTGGGTGTGATTGTATAAATAAATTATAGAAGGAAATAAATATAAAATTTATTAAATCTTCTACTTAGAACTTTACGAGCAGAGGAACAAGATATTTGAGGTCAAGATTGGGACCCAAAACCAGCTATTGTACGGAAAATGGCTCTCAAAATATTGAAATGATGGAATTCGTGTTCTAGATTGTGACAGTGGTTAATGTTTTGCCATAGTTAACCTTTTATCATATATTTTTTTTTACTCCATTTCTGGAATGCTGATGTTTGCTATTTAATTCCCAGATCAGAAGTGTTGGTAGCCCAAATTAAGCATTTGTTTGTGTTCAAAATCAATGTCTTATTGGCCTTTTTACTGGCCTGCCTGCTTCAATATTTTACCCACATTGTGTTCCATCTCTAAATGCCGATAACCTTTTTTTTTCAATGTAGTGAAACTATTAATGGAACTCATTTATTTCTTTTAAAAGGAAAGAGGTCCTCTTTGTTTCCCTTTTTTCGGGTGACAGACCATCCAATTCTTAGATTGTAAATTAAAATTCTTAGTGCAAACTCTGATGGTTCTTATTGCAGAAATTTAATATGCTAAACCATTTATAAATTTTTTACCTGTAATTCCAGGAAAAGAAGCTGTTTTGAATAATGTTCATTTGATTATTGGATGCCTCATTGGGTTGATTTCTTACCCCCATATGACGGTAATGCTTCTTGCCTTTATTCAAACTTTAAATCTTCTGATGTGTGTTCTTCATCTAATTTTATGTACTCTGTTTATGAATTATTCCATCTTGCATTCTGTAGATTCCTAGCAACAGTTGTGTACTATGATTGTAAGCATCCTTACAGATGAAGAAGTTTAATTTAAAGATAACGCGCCCTTCACCGTCATTTTATTCTTTTTAACAATAAAGTGCTATTACGCGTGAGATGATGCCATTCTTTATGCTTTAGATTGTCATTTTTTAATTATATTTTATTATTTATAATGTAACATGCAAACTTATTTTTCTAAAGGGTACTAATGTAAATTTATGGATTTAATAAAATATTACTTGATTTAAAATTTTCACACTTCTATGTCAACGTGTAGATTGATTCCCAATGCAGAAATTTTGGGAATGCTCTTTTACTTTTTGTGGGAATGGTCATTTTCAAGGAATGCTCTAGAATGCCCATTCTCATTTATAAATTGATAACCATAAGAGCAGGTGGGAATTAGATGCTGTTGTGTGCATTCGGTTCCATCCCATTTTCGCTGCCACACAACACCTATAGTTAAGGTCTTTATATTCTGTTGGAAGTGTGTTCGTTTTAAGGTGGTCTAATTAATATTCAAATTTCTTATTAATTATTTAGAGGATCTAGTAATAAAATAAATAAATAAAACAACAAAACTACCACCATGTCTTAGTGGTTTTCTGCTGGAATTTCATAAAGTCTAGCTTCAGCATTTCCTTTGAAAGGGTGACCTATGCCTATCGTGTAGCTTGCATGTTTTTTTTATCTGTAAATGTTATAATCAAGCGATCACAGACTAGTTTATCTGTATTCTGAGTTAGTTTTGCCCAGTATTGGTGCCCTGAAGTCCAAAGTCTTTAAATGATATGCTCGAGCTTGCATAGTAACTTATCTTATTATTCTGTGATTGTTCGGGAGACTGCCATTCAATGTCTTGTGGCCATGTCAGGGCTTCCTCATGCAAGAATCTATCCAATGAGGTCACAGGTTGGCTGCAAAATTTGCGTAATCAATGTTATATCTCTGTTCTAGTATCATGTTTTAATAATGAATTCTTTGAGGGATGCTTCAATGAATATCAGAATATGATTGTTTTTCTCATCCTCCTTAGGTCTTGCGGGCGATGTCAAATGCTCTTGATGATCACAAAAGAACCGTCCGTCTTGAAGCTGTCAGATGTCGCCAAGCATGGTATGGTGAATCTAGTTTTATAATTATCTGTGAAAACTATATAAACTACGTAACCACAACTTTACACCCAATATTTACTGCCTACATTTGCTATTTATGCCTGCAGGGCATCAATTGCATCAAGAAGTCTCCATTTCTGAGAACAGCAAATTGGTTCTGGCTTGTTTTGAAGGTTCTCTACGATTCTGACAAGTTTTTTTGCTTTCAGGTTTTTCTCTTTTACCATGCATTTATCTTCACTGCAAAATAGTTTCTTTTAGCACATCGTTGGAAGACTGAATCTAACATCCGTACAAAATATTTTTTACCAAATTGTTGATGACCATTGCATATCTTTGGAATGCACTACACCACATCCCAAGGTGATTAAATGACTATCGTTCATTTGGGAAATTAGTGAGATGAACCTACTTGGTAACAATAGCATTATTTCTAAGAGAATGGTATTTCAATGGAAGTCGGGGATTTCCCTCATGGGAGTTAAACAACTTGTATAAATAAAATAGCTGAAAATCTCATGGAACCCAAGTTAGTAACTTCTAGAAGTTTGGCCTTTTACATAACCTTTATGGCAATCTTATATGTAAAGTAGTATTACTGTATTGCCTGATAATAACAAGTAACAATTATGGAGCACTTTACATGCAACATGTTTATGATCAGATTAACCTAAGATAGTTGAGGACCTTGGATAAATGACTTCTGACTTATGTCTGGCATTGGTGGACTTAGCATTCACACTATTCAGTGTGCTATTATTTATTTTCAATAATTCAGCAAAATTATGTTCTGAGCAGTTTGGTATCTACTTCCTGTAGTTTGTTTTGTCTTTTCACCTGTGCCACTAGGGCATGGATTACTCACCTAGATTCTTGAATGTTATATGTGTGGATCATGGCAGAAAATACAAATGAGAGACTTCTTTTCCTGTATCCTCTTTAATTGAAGGAATGTTATGGGCGCATGATCATGTTTCTCCCTTTCCTTCTTGTCTTATATTGTTTCCTCTCAATTGAAAAGTGCATGCGTGAGTGATAATTGGTGTGCGGTCCTGTATCTTTGCCCCGGGGAGAAGGGAATAATTTGTATTTGGATCACTTCGTAGGTTATGGACGACCCTTTTACATTATTGAAGATTACAGAACTTGGCTATCGATGGAAACCTAAAATCAAATATAAGCTTCAGAAACAACAGTTTTGAATTGATGTGCCATCATCCACTGTTAATTCTCCTGGCAAGAAGTGTTTATTATTCACGCCGAAGCATCTTGTCACCTTTAGATCTTGCATATAACTGCACTCTGCAACTTGGCGCATTTGAATTATGAGATGCCATCAGATGTATCACAGTTCCTGACTGTGTATATGGATGATAATCTGCAAAGTGTTTATTATTCTTCTTCATTGCTGGCATTCTATTTCATGTTGTATGTGGATGTTGATAATCTGCAAAGGTTTTATGGTGAACTCGCTTGATTAATTTAGCTTTCTGGTGCTTCCTAGTGTTTGTCTACTTCAACATTGGTTCTCGGTTGCTGTTTCTCCATGGCAAGAGTTGGGAGGTGATGATATGGTGTTTGATTATGTTAAACATTAGTGGATATTAGATTTGAGGTTTTGTGAGAATGAGGTTTTGTATTTTTTTTTTTAAGAAAAGGTTAATAATTAGCATTATGATCTCAAGAAGTATTTTGAACCAATTCTCATTATTGTATATAACAATTTCATTTAGCCAGTATGTGTGTGTGCGCGCCTTATGGTTGCAAAAATCACCCATATTGAACCGAAATTTTGAGCGAGGGCACTATCAAGCAATGAGATACATGTGCGGAAAGTTCTGTCGTATTATATCTACAAGTCAAGGTGAATGCTTGTGAATTGGTTTTTGGTGGTATATAAGCGAATTAGAGCTTAAATATAATTATTCCTAGAGAAACCCATAAAATAGAAATGAAGAAAATAAAATTCTAAATTTTATTAAGAATGTTAGATATGAACTACTTATGGAATCCTGTTTTAATAATCTTGTTGAAGGCCATGTTTGATTTCCAATCACTTCTGGATTTTCTCATGTTTTGTTTTATTTGTTACTTCAGTAGGGGAGATTTATGCATTGTGATTATAAGTTCACAGGGGTATGTGCGAGTGCAAAAAGAACCCTATGTTTTGATAAAAATTAATAATATGAAAATGATCAAACAGAAAGTCCAATCACATTTATATCACCAAAAAAATAAGTACATTTATATGTTCACCCCGAACAAAAGTCAACTTTAAAAGCAGAAGATTATAACACGAGTGTTAAGGACTTTTAAAGTTTCCCTATATTTTTTCATTTGACTTGGAACTCATAAATTTGCAAGTATTTTATAGGTCATTATTTCTAAAAGTTCTATAAGGGACGGTGGTTAATTAATACAGCAAGCAAAGATTTTGCTGCCTTTTAATTTTTTTTATATTTAAAAAAAAACACACTAAAAGGTCTTTAATATTAAAAGTCTTCTAAAGGACGGTGGGGGAGTTAATACGGCAAGAAAAGATTTTATTGCATTTGATTTCATTTCATATTTAAATTTCAATAAAAAGCCACTTTTACTTGCGCAGTGTGTATTGCCGATTTTTGGAAAAAGCAAAATCAACCATATAAAATAAAATAAAATAAAATAAAAAGGGCAAAAATCAATCCCTCAATGTTCTCTCATTTAAAAGTTGCACCCAAATCATTTTCACCGAAAGTTTACGAGTTTCTTCCAGCTCAGCCCCCTCCTCATCCGATAACACGTGTCATCTAATAAGATGATCCGCTGACGTCATCATCACACTCATCCACTGACGTCATCTTACGTGGGCACACTCCCCAGGTCGTCCCCTCCCCCGCCCCCCCTCCTTTTATATCATTCAAAGTCCCACTCTGCCAGATCTCTCTCTCTCTCTCTCTCTCTCTCTCTCTCATGGCTTCAGATCCTCAAGACCCCAACGATCCCCATGGCGCAGAGATCCATCTTGGAAACTCCGGCTCCTCGTCGTCATCATCATCATTCGTCGGATCTGACTTTAGCGGCAGCAGTACCAGCTCGGGCGAGATCTCCCAGACGGAGCCGTGCTTCGGACCGGTGTCTTGGGGATCGGCGTCGACGATCGGGCGCCGGAGAGAGATGGAGGACGCCGTCGCAGTCGCACCGGATTTCGTTTCCATCCCTTGTTGCCACGTCGGAGGCTGCGGGGCGGAGCCGCCGTCCGGCGATAAATCTGGCCTTCGTTTCTTCGGTGTCTACGACGGCCATGGTGGTTCCCAGGTGCGTTGACCTCCAAGTCCTTAACGGGTCGGATTTATCCTCTATGTAGGATCCGATATCAGTTGAGATTCTCATTCTTTTTTTTTCTTTTCTTTGTGTATATGTCCCTGTGAAAGAACTAAATTATGTTTATATTCTTTCTGTGTTTTTTAGCAAACAAAATTAAGAAAATTGAGAAATTTGATTGAATATGAAATACTTACCCGTTTAATGTCATAAGCATCCTATTTTTTTTTTATTTTTTTTTATTTTGCGTTTAGAGCCATATCAATAGTTGATATTAGTACCAGATTGTACCTTTTAGTTTATTTATTGAGTGAGGTGTTAAAACTTTGCTCGATGATTGAAGTGCTCTGTCCTATCAGATATGAGTTATATATATAATGTTCACTATTTCTTTAGGGGTAAAAATGAAAAATACATGCAAAAATATATGAGCAAATTTCAGAATGTTCAAAGGGGTTAAAGTAAAAAAAAAGAAAAATTAATAGTACTGATATATTTTCTCCAAATTTTCAGGTGGCGAAGTACTGCGCTGAAAGAGTTCATGAAGTAGTTGCGGAGGCGTGGAAGAAGGGCAGTGATGGAGAAGGGTGGCAAAGGAGGTGGGAGATGGCGTTCTCTGATGGTTTTGAGAAGGTTGATGATGAGGTAATAGCGGAGGGAGTGGCCTCTGATATAGTTGGATCCACTGCTCTGGTGGTGCTTGTCTCTGGTTGTCAGATTATTTCTTCTAATTGTGGAGATTCCAGAGCTGTTCTTTGCCGCGGAGAGCAAACTATCCAGTTAACCATTGATCATAAGGTCTTATTCCTCAAACCCTAACAAGCTCATCTGTCAAAATTTGTCTTTTTTTTTTTATTTTGTTTTGATGAATGTGGCATTACGTTTTTTTTTTAATGCACTCTGCTTTGATTGCAAAGGTGAGATAGTTTTAGAGTTGAGATTGTTAGGTGGACAAAATCACACATTTCATTAATCAATAATGACAATATACAAGGTATATATAGATACACAGAAATACAAATAAGGTAGCTATACAGATATAGAAATACAGCTGTATACATAGCTGTATTTCCTAACACCCCCCCCAACAAACTCACGGGGGATCAGACATCGAGAGTTTGGACAAGAGAAAATCATGGTGTGCCCGTGTCCGAGATTTAGTAAACAAATCCGCAAGGCGCCGCTCGGAAAGAATAAGGCGGGGGCGGAACGCCTTTGTTGTGCGATCACGCAAGAAGAAAGCGTCAACACCAATATGCTTGGAGAGGGAGTGTTTGACGGGGATTTAAAGTGATCTGAATGGCACCGGTGTTGTCACAATGTAGAGGAGTAGGAGCATGCGAGACAACACCCGAGATCATGCAAAAGCCAACGCAACCAAACAATCTCCTCGGCGGTAGTAGCCATGGCGCGAGCTCCGCTTCGGTACTAGACCGAGAAACACTGTTTGCTTCTTGGACTTCCGGGGCAATGAGAGAAGAGCCCAAGAACAAACGAAACCGATTGTGAACGACGATCGGACGGATCACTAGCCCAAGTAGCATCGGAATAGGAACGAAGCTCCAAAGAACTATCTTTGAGAGAAAAGAAGGCCTCGAGACGGAGTCGCCCGAAGATAGCGCAAAAGCCTCGAAAGATGGGCATAGTGACGCAGTAGGTGCACTAACAGGCGACTCAAGACATGCCCGGCATAAGCAATGTCGGGTCGAGTAAGGGTAAGATAGACCGGGCTCCCAGCCAAGTGACGATAGCGTGTCGGATCGGATAAGGGAGTCCCCTCATCACGCATGGCGAAGATGTAGCTCCATAGGAGTAGTCACAACACAAGAGTCGAGAGAGTTTTGCCCGTGCTAGGATATCGGATGTGTAATTTTCTTTGAGACAATTGAAAACCGGTAGAAGTAGATGTGACCTCGATGCCCAAAAAATAGCTTAATCGACCAAGATCGAGTCATCCGAAAATGTTCCTTGAAGGTGATGCTTAACAAAAGCCACATGAGCGGGATCATCACCGGTGATTATCATATCATCCACATAAAGCAACAACAAAGTCCGACCACGAGAGGAAGAGTGCACAAACAAAGCGGGATCATGCGAACTAGGTGAAAACCGGCGGCAATCACGGCGATCTTGAAACGCTCAAGCCGGGCCCGAGGAGCTGTTTAAGACCATAGAGAGCACGCCGTAGGCGCTACCAAACCGGAAGGAGAAGAAAAACCGGGGGGGAGGAAGCATATAAACCTCCTGCTGGAGATCGCCGTGAAGAAAAGCATTCTTCACATCAAGGGCTGAAAGAGAGACCACCGTCGAGCGGCGGCTACGGCAATAAGAGCTCGAGCGGTAGTCATATGAGCCACGGGAGCAAAAGTCTCATCATAATCACGTCCCTGCTCCTGCTGAAAACCACGAGCCACAAGGCGGGCCTTGTACCGTTCTACGGAAGCCGTCGGGGCGAGTCTTAGCTTTATAGACCCACTTGCGGGTAATGGGAACGGCACCGGGAGGAAGGGGAACCAAATCCCATGTAGAGGTGCGCTTGGCGCCTCCGGCTCGGCGGACATAGCGGCTGCCACTCGGGTATTCGGACGGCCTCTCGGTAAGAAGGCGCTCACGGAGGGCCCTTGGAGGGAGGAATAGGGAGGTCAAGGGCGAGAGGCTAGATTAAGGCGGTCGGGGGGATGGCGATCGCGAAGAGGATAGCGACGTGCGGGGGATCATGCGAAGGGGATACATCGGAGGAAGCCATGGGCGCCGGGGGTGGCCTGCTCGGGAAGGAGAGGGGCGGGAATGGGAACCGGGACGGGAACACGGACGGGGAGGCTCGGCGGAGCGACGGAGAAACGGATGGAGGAGAGGAGGGAGGTGGGGATAGAGGAGGTGGTGAGGACACGATGAGAAGCCGTACATCGGTCGATGTAGTAGAGGAGTGAGAAGAAGAGGACTTAGAAGGAACAAAGAAAGGACGATCCTCAACAAATGAGACATCACGCGAGATACGGGGGCGACGTGCAACGGGATCATAACACCGATAGCCTTTGTGCTCGGGACTATAACCAAGGAAGACACAAGGAATAGGCGAGCGAGAAAGTTTAGTCCTCTCTCGGGGCAAAAGAAGGACATAACACAAGCAACCAAAAACACGAAGATGAGAATAACGGGGTGGGTTGGAGAAAAGACACTCCCTGGACTACAACCCCGAAGAAAGGAAGAGGGTTGAAGATTTATGAGGTAAGCGGCGGTAGATACGGCCTCGGCCCGAAGTGAGGGGGACATGAGAAGCAATGAGAAGAGTACGAGCGGTCTCAAGAATATGACGATGTTTTCTTTCTGCGGTGCCATTACGAGCATGGGCACCGGGACAAGAAAGGCGAGGAAGAGTGCCATGGGAGGCGAGAAGCTCACGAAACTCATGAGAAAGATACTCCCCTCCCGAATCGGAACGGAAAGTACGAATGGTGGCGGAAAGCGGGTGCGCACCATACTAGAGAAATCAACATAAACCTTATAAAACTCGGAACGAGCACGCATAAAATAAATCCAAGTGTAACGTGAAAAATCATCAACAAAAATAACATAATAACGATGTCCACCTTTGGAGACAAACGGGGCGGGGCCCCAAACATCCGAATGAACTAATTCAAACGGAGAAACGGGACCTAGACACACTCGAAGGATAAGGGAGTTGTAGGCTGTTTGCCAAGCTTACAACCTGAACAAGAATGAGAGCTATCAACTAAGACACGACCTAAAACACCTTGATGAATAAGAGAAGGCAGGCGAGAACCACTAGGATGGCCAAGGCGATGATGCCCCCGATGGAAGCGAACGAGAGAAGAAAAACAATGAGCAGTGCGGTGGTAGCGGAGAGGAGGACGGAAGGCGAAGATGATCGAGCACATACACCCCACTATGGCGATGGCCGGCTCCAATGAGGGTCCACTGTAAGACGATCCCGCACCACGGCAACCAAACTCATCAAAAATAACAAGATAGCCAAGAGAAGCAAGGCGGCTAGCGGAAATAAGATTCATGGAGAGGCTGGGGTACAAAAGCAACATCGGGAATATGGAAATGAGTGGTGTGTAAGAGGCCACGACTAGGGACGGGGAAGGGTTGTGCCATTAGCGATAATAACACGAAGATCGGAAGGAAAGGGGTGAAGAGAGTGAAGGTGGGTAGCATCATAGGTCATATGAAAAGAAGCTCGAGTCAAGCAACCAAAAGGATGAAGAAATACCAGTAGGGGCGGGAGGCTCTCGATGGATGAGTGGAGGCGTCGGATGCATCTGAGTGAGTTCGGGGCCGAAGAGGGAGACATGTGACTCCGGGAAAGGCTGGCTGAATAAGGCTGCTTGAACCTTTCGGCCAGACAACGGACCACCCCGAGATGCTGAGGGTGGGGTGAGGCTGTCTTATTCTCTTGTCTTGTCAGTGAGCCGGCTGTAGCTTGCGACACTCGGTACGAACATGGCCAAGAGCATGGCGGTAATGACACCGAACCGGCCGTCGATGGGAGGCACTAGAAGCCGGTCCCCGAGGCCGAGAAGAGGACGGATAGGAACACTAAGACGGAGACGGCAACGAGGAGGAGCGGTGGTCGGCACGGGGTTCTGGCTGGGAGCGGCAAGAACGGAGTGAGGAGCGGCGAGGTGGTGGAACCACATCCTAACGACCGAAGGCGGGTCTCCTCGGCAAGCACATAAGCCAAAGTATCGAAGCCATGGAATTTCCGCACAAAGCGAGACGGGGCGCACGGGAGCCGGGGACGGCCGGAGCGCGCGGAGGCCGAGGGCGACACGCGGGGGCCGCGTGCGCGCGGGCCGAGGCGGCGCGGGCCGCGTGCGTGCGCGCGGGGCCGAGGCGGCGCGGGCCGCGTGGGCGCGAGGCCGGGGCGCCCGGCCCGGAGCGCGGGGGCCGGCGCGGGGGCGGCGAAACGGGGCCGCGTGCGCCGGGGGCTGGCGCGCGGGAGGCGGCCTGCGCGTGGAGGCGGCGCGGCGCTGCGTGGGCGGCCTTGGCGCTGCGAAGGCAGCCGGCGGCTAACGAAAGCGGCGCGGCCTTGGCGGCAGCTGCGGCAGCGGCCGGCTTGGCGGAAGCGCGGCGCTAGGGCGGCGGCGAGCGGCCTTGCGGGCGCGGGTGCGCTGTGGGCGAGGGCGGCGGTGCTCGGTGGACGAGGGCGGCGGGTCGCGGCGGAAGAGGACGAAAAAATTAGGGTTTAGGTTTTGGACAAAACCTCTACGATACCATGTTAATACGGGGACCCACCCACCCTAACTTCTCCATAGCTGCGGTTAGAGGGAAGGTTTGGTAAGGGTATATAAAGCTAGAGGACTCGGTCCCGCGGGCGTGTGAGACTATGGACTGTGTTAACCCTTTGCGTCCCTAACATGCCCCCTAGGCCCCGGCGGATGTGGGACCCAAGGTTCTAGCCCGCACTGGCCCTAGATACCTAAGCTCGATACCATGTTAAGTGGACAAAATCACACACATTTCATTAATCAATAATGACAATATACAATGTATATATAGATACACGGGAATACAAATAAGGTAGCTATACAAATATAGAAATACAGCTGTATACATAGCTGTATTTCCTAACGAAGATGAGAAGATGTGTGGTTGCTTGTTTGTTTGTCTTTTTAATGCACATTCTATTGCTGGTGATTGAAACCGGAGGAGATATCATATTTATAATTGCCTCCTCTATGTGTTGATAGATTATTTTTGTTTACTCTGCTTTGATTTATGAAGATTTTAGAATCTTGCAGTGATTTAGTTTTAGAGTTTTGATGAGAAGATGTGATTGTCTCTTTACTGTTTTCACTCTTTTCTCTAGAGTGATTGAAGCAATTGGGAATCATTTTTTCACCCCCATGATAATTAATTTTAGTTTTTTTAAGTATTCTGCTTTGATTGTGAAGATTTTTTTAGTTTTGTGATGTAGTTCAATCTCAGCCTATTCACAAGTAATTCTCATATGCTCCCTTGTTCTGTGCATAACTTCTTTACCGACTTATATTGTAACTTCTTTACAGAAGTTTAGTAGATTTTTTTATGGGGATGATGCCCTGTTGGATGGCTACCTAAAAGCATTACATCACTCAAATGAAGCAACTTTATTATGATAATCTAGATGGTGAGATTTTGCACCTTGGTAATCTACATTGTTAGTGGTCATTGAGCAAGTCAATATGGTGCCATGTAATATGAAAGTTATACATGGTGAATGATCAATTGTACCTCCTCCATTATTCTTTATTGCTTCTTACAGTGAATCTTGCAGCCTGATAGAGAGGATGAACGCACAAGAATTGAAAGTCAAGGAGGAAGAGTCATCAACTGGAAAGGACCCAGGGTTTTGGGAGTTCTTGCCATGTCCAGATCCATAGGTATTGTGTCACCTGTCTGTGTCTCTCTTGTCTGTTAAACTTATTCTTGAATATATATATATATATATATATATATATATATATATATATATTCAAGAATAAGTTTAACAGACAATTCTTTGGTCTTGACAATCTGCATTTAAAGTTCAATAACATTCAACTACTATCAACAACGAAATTGCCAACTAATCAAGGCACGATAGTTAGATACCCTTCCTTTCCGAGACAATAATCACCAAAATCATAAAAACTTGTGAAAAAGCTTCCAATGATCTTTCACCATACATGTGTTTGTGAACTTGTATTTTGGCATTATATATTTTTAAATCAGCAGAATGTATCAGAACTTGTTTTTTTGACTAACATGGTTTTAAGATAATATTTGTACCGATACTAACAACCATCGTTTTATATTCATATAACTAGTCTTACTAGCCAAATTGCAAAACAGTCAAAATGCAGATAATTCGTTGTCCTTTCTTTTTGAGGCAGCAATCAACAAATTATCACATGTTTTTGAGTACTCCATGCATTATTTCTAACTCAGTGCAACGCAGCAGAGGTTGTTCTATGGCTTCAAATGTTTTGTGAGCTTACAAAGTAACCTTCTATTCCTTCAGGTGACCGATATATGAGACCTTGGATTATTCCAGTGCCGGAGATCAGTTTTCTCTCTCGAAGCTCTGATGACGAGTGCTTGATCCTGGCAAGCGATGGCGTATGGGATGTGATGTCAAACCAAGAAGTTGGAGAGGTTGCGTCCCGTCTTCTTAGGCGACATCGGCTGAGAAGTTCAACAAATGCAACATTATCATCTCCGGCACAAGCAGTGGCTGATCATCTTGTCAAGCTAGCTCACCGTAAATTTAGCTCCGACAACATCTCTGTCATTGTAGTTGACTTAAGATCACAGACTTCTAATCACCTGTAAAATTGAACAGAGACTGAAAAGAAGACATATTCAAAAAGCTCAAAGAAGCTGTGCATTAACTTGCTCTATATTTTAATCATGTTTGGGAGATGGCAAAGTTTGAGAGCTAAAAGAGATGATGAACTTGAGGTCACAATTTGATGAGTGCCTTGGTGATTCATTGCTGTTATATTGTATTGCTGCTGTTCTTCAAGACATATTGTTGGTCATTACCTTGCTAATTTATGTAACTTGTTTTCATTAATTTGATCATAAAAACTTTTTTTCTTTATATTATCTTTTAGTTCAATTTAGTTTGTTTTGAAGGTATAAAATTTTACTTTTTGTCTTTGCAAGTGAGATTGCCTGTTTTGGAAATGTTAAGGAACAAAATAGCACACAAGTATCCATAATCCAATTTTTTCAAGCTTTGATACTATGTGAAAGAAACGCCATAGAAAGAATAGTATAATCATTTAAGTCATGGACATAAAAGAAAACAATTAGAGTGAAAAAATAACAATGATATATTAAATAAATTCAATTATTATAATATTTCTCCAAGTTCCATAATACAGGGTTGTATCTAAACTTAAAATATTATTATGAGAAGAAATTAAGATTATTTTCAAGTGCTTTAACATACATTAATATTTTGTTACTTTCTTTAAATTCCCTTTAAGTAAAAAATTGAGTGAGAAATCGGGTGATGATAAACAAAAATGGATAAGAAACATGCCAGGTTTAGCATGCTATCTAAGCAAACCATATATAATATTTAGAATAGTTAATAAACTACTAAAAATATATTGCAAATATATTGCAAACTACTAAAAATAACAGCTGGTTGTATTCTATTTTTCACATAAATTTTCAAAACACTTATTTTTGTTTTTACTTTTGACAAAACCTTTTTCACATAAGTCGTTATTAAATGGATTAAATTTCCACTTTTGTTAGTATTTATCTTAGCGTAAAAAACGTTTGAAAAAAAGCTGCATGAAACTTGTAGTTTGAATTTGTACTTTAAATTCAAAAAGATTCAAAGTTCCCTCCAAGACTTTGGAAAAGACAGCAAGCACAAGCAAACAGAAGCTTGGAAAGACGAGCACTCACTTCTTCTCCCTCCCTCATTGTTTGGTTTTATAGAAAAAGCTTCTTCTTTGATGGAAGTCTCCTGAAATGGAGAGGAAGCCCCACTTCTTTAAAGTCCTGCTTGGAGATTTCAATCAGAGGCTGGCAAGTCTTGGTCTTCACCTTTTGTTTTTTGTTTTTTTGATTTTAATTTTAATCTTTTCCTATTTTTTTTTTTAGTTTGTTGTCTATGGTTCTTTTGGCTCATTACATTCAGTGGAAAGTTGTTAATTTGTTCTCTTTTGTGATTTGATGTTTGGTGTTATGCGTGGAAATGCATAGCATGTAGCTGCACTTTTGCATTTTCATCTACGGAGTGTTTCTGGGTTGATTGAAAAATTTTCTATTTGTTTCCAATCTTCTGTCTTTTATTTGATGTTTGTTTCCTTTGTTCCTGATTTTGTTATGTCTTAAGTGATTTGATGTTGTTCAACATGTTGAGAATCATTGCTTCTAAGAACACTCAAACTGGTATTGCGATCTCTAAAGTGTGCTTGAACTGATGAAAGTTTGAAGAAAAGAAAGGAAAATGAATGAAGGCAATGGAAAGCTGAGCGCTTTAAAATGAATTTTGTTTAGTTTGTTTATCCATCTCATATTGCTCCTCTGGTTTCAATCTGAACGAACTAGAGTTTTTCCTACACTGTAAAATTTTGATGTGACCATTTGCAAAATTACTACTAAATTTTTGTTTATTTCTGCTGTAATTTTCTCGTCGTGCATTCGCAAAGAAGAAAGACACAATTTTTTGTTGAATCAAATGCATGGTTTATGCATTGTTGAAATGACTAGAACTTAACATTTGCTAAGGATTTGCTTGGCCTGTTTCATTTGCAGAGAATTCCAGTGGAGTTTCTGAAACATATATCAACTGCAACATCAAAAAGAGTTACCTTAAAGGGTCCCAGTGGAAGATGTTGGAATGCAGAATTTGGCAAAAGCAGCAAAGGCACATTTCTCTGCGGAGGGTGGGCAAAATTTGCGGTGGACCATGAGTTGAGAGAGTATGAGTTTTTGGTTTTCCGATATGATGGGGATTCTTGTTTCACTGTGAAGATTTTTGGTATGAATGCATGTGAGAGAGAGGATCTATTTATAGTAAACCAGAGAAAAAGGCGCAAGTTATGTGAAGAGAAAGATAAACCAAGAAGGCATGCGCAAAGCTTATTGGATGTTGGCCGTATTCTTCGGTCTCAAGTAATAAAAGATGAGGTACAAAATGATGATGTTTCTGCGCCGAGTCCTGGTGGTGATGGAGGCAAGTACCTTAATTTCTCATCATGCCTTGCATGTTTCTTTGATAGTGGCACATTGTGATAGAATTTGGCATTTGTCTCTCTTATCATGCAATATATCAAGAACACAAAATTCATCGTTAATTCTGATTGCACAATGCAGAAAATTGTTTGGAACATTCTGAAACAATGAAGGATGCTGAGATCAAATCGGAATGCGATGACCTCTCAATTGAGTTAATTGCTACACCAAAAAATGTTGATAAAATGTGTCGCTTGCGCAATAGACAGCTTGTTCCTAAAGAAAGATCAGAAGCACAAGAAGCTGCCAACTCTTTCACATCGAAATTTCCTTTTACAACTGTGAAGCTTTGCCGATCTCATCTCACAAGGCCATATGTTATGGTGAGATATTACACTTTAGCTGAATATCAACTGCAGTGTTATCAAAGAGATTATTTGACTGATACATTGAATTCAAATTGATGCAGAGGCTCCCCCGCGCCTTTTCTCATGCACATCTACCTCGAAAGAAGTCTGTTTTGATACTTAAAGGTCCAAATATGAAGTTATGGGAGGTCACTCACATTCCACGAGAGGTGGATCGTGATTGTCTATCAGGAGGTTGGTCCACCTTTTGCCGTGGCAATGACCTCAGGCTAGGTGACTTATGTGTGTTTGAGCTTGTTAAACCACACCAGCTTAATGTTCACATCTTCAGATGATCAAGACGTACAAAATTTACATGATACCAGTTGCTTTCCTGCCTTCATTGTCAGCTCTGAAGACAAGGGATATAAAAAAGCTATGTTTATGTTCTAGTTTGGTTTGGCATCAGAAAGATCAATGTTAGTGTTAGACTTCATTTTGTTTGTAGAAGTTGCACTATGGTCTTTGTTTTGGTTGCAATATGGAACTGGTTCAGTTTTAGAAGTCTTTCATGTGTGTATATCTTCATGGTGATCAAGATCTAATTAATGTTGACAATGTTGTTGCTTTCATGTGAACATTTTCAGCTCAATGAAATGAAATCCTATGTTTATATTCTATTGCATTTTGGTATTTGCATTGGAAAGTTTTCTGCTACTTCAGATTACACAGGAAATCTGCACTTTGGTCATTGTTTCAGCTTCTTTGGAAAACTAGTGACACAATCTGCTGAAAGATTTGTGATTTTTTCGAGTTCTATATATGAAATTCTATATTTATGTTCAACTGCAGTCTGAAATCTCAATTAGGTTTTTTATTTTTCAACTAATGATTGTAGGTTTCAATATGGAAATGGTTTAATATTAGAAGTCTAATACCACATTCATTTGCAGGTAAACGTCTCTAATTAATTAATTTTAGATTGTGTTTCTTTTCTTTCTTATTAACACTTGTTTGATCTTGAATCATTAATGGAATTAAGTGAATAGTCTGGATTGAAAATTTTCTTTTTTTTTTTCTTGACAAAGATTTTGGGTTGAATTCAGTGAGATAAAAAGTGGAGCAAAAAATAAAAGTAGAAATGGTGTGATTTTTTTTTCTTGAGTATGTTCTATTGTTTATGCATTACTTTTTCTTTCTATTAAAATAGTTTCACACATATATATATATATATATATATATATATATATAATATGTCTTCTATGTAGATATTTTTTCTTTCAAAATATCATGATCCTCAAACGGGGTCACGCAGCAGCCGTCCAATTGTTTCCATCATCATTGCACACATCTTAAGGCAATGAATTTCCAACCCGCTCGTACCCTAACAACCTCATTGCTGCTCCCCTGCTCCCGCCGGCTCGCAGCCACCAAACCCTACGCTTCCCGCCATTAGAGGTATGCTCCAAGCTCGCTTCTTCCGTTTTCGATTCTAGATTCAGTCCTTTTTGTTTCAATTCGTGATGTTGTTTGGTGTTGTTTGGTGAATCCAGGGTTATAGGGTTGGAACTTCGCCGTAGTTGTTGGTTTTTATATATTTTTTTATTGAAATTTCGGTGCATAACTTTGATTATTTATTTATTATTATTATTTTAATACTTTGAATTTTTATGTTTTCTTGTTAATTGAGTATCGGATTCCTGGAATCATAGTAGAAAAATCAAGTTGGTATCATGCTTTGCTTCAAGGTCAATTCACACATTCAAAGCAGTTTGGCAGTTTGGGCTTTATTAAATTCATTGCCAATCCATCATTCGTTAATGAAGGATTCAGATTATCTGGTTATGAGAGAAGGCTGTTGACTGGAAAATTTGTAATGTCTCTGAAACAATTGCAACAAAAAAAGAGCCTGAATTAGGATCTTGAAAGAGTTCTAGTTGTTGTTTATTGACATATATAATGTTCACTGTAACTATGATTTGAGCATAACTTTCATTTTGAATCTTTCTTGAGTTCACATTTTATCTCTGACATTTATTGGTTTTGGAACGTCTGATATTATCATCTGCCTGTTAAGAGATTTACACTTTGCCTCTTTATACATCAAATTGGCCTGTCATTATGCCCATGATTGGAATATGAATTATGGCAACATATTTTTTGTTTGTTGTTGGTGGTGGTGGGGGTGGGGGTGTGCCGCAGTTGGGGGGGGTGCTTATTTGCCGTATTTGTCTTGTGGGGGACTGGGAGGGGGGCCGAAAGATGTCTCATTTTCTGCCATCATGGGATCGGATTTATTCAATGATTTGGATTTATATCCACTCTCTGTCATGTTGACAAGGTTCTGAGAATATTACCTTTTATAGAGTCTGTGTATCCCTCCAGGTTGGTATTCCCTCCCACACCGGGTTGGGATAACAATGCTGAGTGGGAATCATAATCATATAGCAATCATATGATGCATCGTTTTGTAGCTTTTGGTCCTTGTAAGCATATTGGCGGATGGGACCAGTCACTTGAAAGAGGCCAAATGTGAAAACTGTGAGAGAGAGCTGCTTGGAATCCTTTTCTTCATATACTAGTGTGCACTCAAGGAATAAAGTTAAGAATCCTCATGCAGATTCTCATGCTTTTGTCCTCCTTCTTGTCCTTATTTTGTGGTGACCTGAAAGCCGCAGTAAAAGCTACCCTTTCATTGGTGGCCTGCTTTGACTTTTTCTCTTTTAGTTATATATTCTGTCCTCTGATTATATAATCAGATTATGAACTCTGCTGCGAGAAAAAAATGAGATTAGTTTTGTGGGAAAGAACAGTTAATAATTAACTTAGATATAATGTTGCATGGCAGTCTTGAAGTGATGCTTGCAAATGAGACAAACAAGTGGCTGCCACACTTTAAAATAAATTCCAGTCAGAAAGAAGGTCCAGCTGATGTGTATTTATAAGTAAATCCAAAGAATATACTCTGCTTTGCTGTGGATGTGACATGAAATGTATTGTGATATGAGCTTGCCAAAATTTGCTTGATTTTGTAAACTGGAGTATAGAGAGCAACAACAGATATAATTATACTTACGTTGGGAATGCTACATATTTTAAGCATATGAAAAGAAGGGGTGCCAATTTTTTATTTTGAGCAAGGGAGGTCAAGGAACGAGAGTAGAAGGTGATTTAAGGCATTCTAAGAATGAAGAGAGGGTTTTTCTTTTGCCAGACTTCCTTCATGTGTTCTCTATGAAGACAATCAAAAGAAATCATTATGGTGGCAAGAGAAAATATAAGTCAAACTGGGAAGTCATTGTAGCATGTTGGCTATCTATGAGATTCCTTCAAATACAAAGCCGGTCTCTTCTTCTCTTTTTGGACTACTTTTCAGTTTTTGGTCCTGGCTTATCTGTTAATGTGTACAACCCAACTTCTTATCACCATTGTGGCCCAATTATCTTGCGAAAGGAGAAGGAACTTATTTTCCTGAACTTAATATAGTATTATTTAGTTCGTATTCACGTTTAGTTTCAAATGTACCCGTTTAGTTTGACATAGTGTAAACCTTTGGCAACAATGTAGTTGTTCTCACACAGGTGCGTGCACATATTTCTTGAGATGGCTTCCAACACCTAGTCATCCAAATCTTGGTCAAAGAAACCAATAGACTACCCCTTGAGCTTAGCTGCATTGGCCTATTTTGACGTGTATAAACTATGAACCCATGGTGTTATTTGCTAGGTGAAGCAAAAGAATCTGCAGCGGCCTTCTATAAATGATGGCACCTGGTGAAGTTTCTCCAATGAAAAAAGTTTCAGAATCTGTGTGGACATGGGTCACCATCTCAAATTGTATAGATATCTGCCTTAGTCTAGCAAGAAAATCTGCCACATCACAACATTGATAATGTTAGACAAATGCATAAGAGATTGTATTAGAGCGTGCCATTCTCTTGTTACTTTTTTGTAATACAATAAGGTTCCTCTCTACCTCTGCTATAAATAGGACCTCGCCATGGTTCTGCATTTCTCACCTCTCTTTCTTTCATCCTTTCTCTGTTCCATTTTACTTTGAGAACACATGGAGTGCTCTAACATGCAACGCCAGGTTGTGTACCTGAAGAAGAGCCTTTTTGATCAGGTTGATATGCTCCTACACCCATTGCAATTATCTAGAGCTTCATAAAATTCTTATGATAATATATAATCAGGTTTTGCTTCTATGAAAGGCATGTGATTGCTTTTCTTATTATTCTGCTTAAGTTTTCCTGGTAGTGTTATCAAGTTGTCCTTTTCCATGTCATTCTTTGTCGCCGTATGTTTACTAACTTCTAAAGTACTATCCAAAATATATTGCATTTTGTTTTTTATTTTTTTGACAATATGGACGAAACTTCCCCCCGACATACACGTTTTATATCTACGTGTCAATCATGTATTGGAAGGGAGTTGAGCACTTGACCTCGCCTCAACTATGTATTGGAAGGGAGTCGAACCCTTGACCTCCCACCTAGGAGTCAAATGTCTTGCCGCTCAGCTATTGGTGTGATGACATTCTGTGAAGTACTTCATTTCTTTACAAGATTGGTAGAGCCAACCAAGTAATTGGTTGCATCTTCACCCCATTGGAGTCAGTTACGTTAGTCAAAAAATGGATGTGAATGTACAAGTCTGGTCTTGCATCCTATAATTGTGTATACTTTTGGGAATTCACTCTATGGCTAAGTAGGTAATCCAATGGCATCTCATGTTTAAATGTGAAACTCGTGATCATAACTGGCCTAACTAAATTGCTTAACTGTGTTTTTCATAACATGACCTATCCATTGGGTTGAACCATCCAATATGACAACTGTGAATATATGAAATGGAGCTGAAATGTGTGTACACAGAACCACTTTTGGGCTGATTAGATTGAATAAGAAGCACCCACATTTTCAACAAAATATTGTGCTTGTTTGTATGAAATTGTTCGGATGAGAACCTGCTGTATTATTGCAGGGTTACCTAGATGAACAATTCCATCAGTTGGAAGAGTTGCAGGATGATGTTAGCCCTAACTTTGTGGAAGAAGTGGTGACTTTATTCTTTAAAGATTCGTCCAGATTGATTGGCAACATTGAACAAGCTTTGTGAGTAATATTTTCTTTATAAACTTCTTCAGAAATACTTGATCTCAACGGTGATAATTCTGAAGAGCAACACCAGTGACTTCAAAATTTCGTTGTGTAGGGAGAAACACCCTCAAGATTTCGAGAGATTGAGAACTCATGTGGAACGCCTCCAAGGGCAGTAGTATCAGGTAGCTATGTGACATACACTGTAGTTACTTGCTCCGAATACCTTTGCTCGGTAGGACTGATGCAAATCAGTTTCTGCTATATGAGAACTGAGGCAGAAATTTTGCATGACAATTATCATCTAAAGACCGTTTTTTAGTTATTCAGTCACTTTCAGAATTATTATTTTCATCTAACCCTGAAAGAAGTATTTGGAATGCATAACATTGTGCTCTGAGGTTCACACTTGCTCTTTGTGTGGGTGATAATGATATTGTGTTTGATGCAGCATTGGCGCTTTGAAAGTGAAAAGCGAGTGCACTCTGTTTGGAGAATACTGTGGTGAAGGGAAATATGGATCGGTGAGTTATTCGATCCTTAATAAGCGCAGGGAGTCATTTGTCGATTCTGTCTGTGACTTAATATTTAATTTTGACACATGACCTTATTGAGAACATAAAGAGAACTCCATTGAAAAGTTGCGACTTTCAAGTATTTAAAACAACTAAATATATGCAGTTGCCTGAGATCATTCCAAAAGGTGAAGAGGGAGCATGCTATATTACAACAAAAGCTGGAGGCTTATTTCCAGGTACAAGTTTCTTTTGCAAGTTCAATATGATCCATGTAGTGATGCGTTATTGAATTGGATATCTGTCTTTTAGTTACTGAGGCAAGTTGGTCCAATGGAAAAAGCCACTCGCTCAGGCAATTGAGATAATTGTTCACTGTTCCCATTATCAACTACCATCCAACTACTACTGCATGATGTACTGAAGTATCTGCTGAAGGCGTTCTTCCATATTTCGCATATAGTTCCCGCAAAATATGTATTCTGCTACTCCCCCTTGTAACACAGTTCTCTTATATATATAATAAAAATCCTTCCCATACGAGCAAGTTGCTCGTGAAAAGGAATATGTACTCCTTCATGATTGAAGTGTTGCAAGGTTATAGAAAGCTCCTCTCTTGTTCATGAGTTGTGTATAACTTCCATGCTCCATGACCTTGCCTTCATTTACAAATGCTATTGTGTGTACTGTCTTGATTGTGTTGAGCCTGTGAGCCACCATCACTGTTGTTCTTCCCACCATAATTCTCTCCAGAGCTTCTTGCACAACTCTTTCAGATTGCACATCAAGAGCACTGGTTGCCTCATCAAGCAAAAGTATCGTCGGTTTTTCTTAGTATCGCTCTTGCAATCGCTATCCTTTGTTTTTGTCCACCAGATAATTGCGTTCCTTTCTCTCCGCACTCTGTATTATATCCATCTTGGAGTGATCTGCATTCAAAAACAAACTTTTTGCGTTAGTCTTTTTCTCCTTCAAGCAGTGAAGAAAGTGTTTGATTAAATGCATCCAGACATACGATATGAAATCATGTGCATTTGCTGCTCTTGCAGCGTCTATGATCTCATCTTCTGTTGCCTCTGGCTTCCCAAAGGTTAAGTTGTCATGAATTGTCCCCGAGAATATCACCGGGTCTTGGCTGACAACGGCTGTGAACCGTCTATATTGAATGATGTCGAGTTCTCTGATATCTATTCCGTCTATCCTAACCACCCCCCGCTCAGCGTCATAGAATCTCTGGATCAAACCGACGACTGTTGACTTCCCGCATCCACTGCTCCCAACCAACCCAATGCTCATCCCCGCCTTCACATCCAAGCTGAACTCCCGTAGAACTAGAGTTTGCGGTCGGCTTGGATAGGCGAAGTCTACCTTCTTAAACTCTATCCTGCCTTGAATCCTCTCCATTCTGGTTCCTCCATTGTCATCATCTCCCTAAAGACACAAAATGAATCATTGCTTATGGTTCAGGCATCAAACAAGTTAGTGAAGGACATGTTTAGAGTTTACATAGCATGAGCCTTGAATCATGGACTGTCTATCTAGCACATCGAACAATGAAGCGACAGCGGCTGACCCCTTGGCAAGGTCCGATGTCATGCTACCTGCATCAGCGATCACCTTCCCGGTGCTCACCAAGATGAAGAATGTCTTGAATACATCTCCGGCCGATATTTCTCCCTTTTCGGTTAGTTTACCACCAAACCAGAACGCAAAAGCCCAGGACATGAATGAGAGGCAAGGAGAACACCCCATTGCAATCCCTGCCACCCATGACTTCTTCTTTGCAGCTCTCATTGGTTCTTCTTGAGCTTCTTCAAAGAGTTTGAGTACTTTTGCACTGCAGCCATAGGCTGCCACCATTTTATGATTCTGCACTGCTTCAATTGCTATCTGAGTACTCCTGTGCTGAGCCCTTGCAAGGTCTATAGACATTCTTGATAGTACTACTTTCTTAGCATAGTAGCACAATATTGTTAATGGCTGCACCGCTATCATGACTATGGCGAGCTTCCAAGCAACTATTAGCCCCATCGACACAGCGATCACTACTCCAGAAGTCGTTTGAACAAGAAGCGATACTCTATCAGCAACCAATGTCTTGACAAGAGATGCCTCGTTGCTCAACCGGGAGCACAATGCACCGCTGTTGTTTTGGTCTTCGTCAAACCATCCGGCTTCAAATGTGAAGATTTTATTGAGCACCAATAGACGGATTCTTCGCGTTAAGTGTTCACCCATGTATGCAAAATTATAGTGTTGTGAAAGGTTGACAATGATGGAGGCAATTGAAAGAGCAGAGAAGATTAAGGAGTATCGACGGATGACAGCCTTTATCTCATCATGATTTTGGAGGAAGAATGCAGCGATCATGCCACCGATCGAAAAGGCGTAAATAGGTTGGATTGAACCGAAGACAACTGCAGAAATGCTGCCTGCCAATGCTTGTTTCCACTCTGGTGAGTTCATTGAGAGAAGCCTAGAGAAGGATGGGGCTGGACCAGTGATGTTAGGAGGATCATCGATGGATAATGGGGAAGCAAAAGACATCGGACTTGTTTTTGTTGTGCTCAGACGGCTTGCGCTACTCCTTCCCACTGACGGTTTACATGACTCGGACACTTGTTCTTGATCAATGTAGCTATATAGCCTCTGCAATTTGGCGAGCCGTGAGTAATGACTATCATTTCTGCTGATCAGTTCTTCATGAGTACCGATCTCGATTATCCTTCCTCCATCGATAACAGCAATTTGGTCAGCATTCCTTATCGTTGAGAGTTTGTGGGCTACAACCTGAGATACATACACACTCAATACATGCATATATGTAACAGCTATATTAATTCTATGAAAATTCAATAAGGTGAATGAACATTTTCATACCAAAGTAGTTCTCCCCATTGATGCTTGATCAAGGGCATTCTGGACTAGTTTTTCCGATTCGGAATCAAGTGCGCTTGTTGCTTCATCAAGAAGGAGGATCACAGGGTTCTTGATGACTGCCCGGGCAATGGCTATGCGTTGCTTTTGCCCACCGGATAGAAGTGCACCTCTTTCCCCTGCCTGAAACCAAAATGTTTTTTAGAAATGCCAGTGTGTGTTTTTGTCATTTGAAATAATAGCTATTCACTTGTTTCACAAGTTCATCCCCTAGTTGTAAGTCTACAACTTGACCGTTACTCAATTCAAACACATGAAATTACTGCAATGCCCTCACCTTTGTATCATATCCCTCAGGGAGTTGTCTGATGAAATTATGAGCATTTGCAGTCATTGCTGCTGCAACAACCTCATCCATGGTAGCTTCTGGTTTACCGAACAATATATTTTCCTTTATTGATGTACCGAAGAGCCCGTGTTCTTGGCTGACAAGCCCCATTTTCCCCCTTAACCATTTCAGCTGAAGATTTTTGACATCGATCCCGTCGACCTTTACAATGCCTTCGTCAGCATCATAGAACCGCTGAAGTAAAGCAATGGCCGTGGACTTCCCGCTACCGCTTGTCCCTACCAGAGCCACCGTCTTCCCCGCGGGAACACGGAGAGTGAAGTCGTTGAACACCAGTGTATCTGGTCTCGATGGGTAGGAAAATCGGATGTTTTTGAACTCGATTTCACCTTGGATGGGGTCTAGAGTTAGGCCTTTCGGATCTTCAGTGTCTATTTTTGGAATGCGATTGATCCTTTCGAAAATTCGGGTTGCTGCGATGGATGCATCGGTGAAATGTTTCACTTCAGGGAGAGCCATTCCAAGAGACCTTCATTGTCAGTAAGTTCTTTTGAGTTTCTTCAAGCAATTAGGATGAAATCTCAGGTTATTACTGAAAAACAAAAGGATGATACTTTGTGTTTATGTATATATATCTATTCATAATTTTGTTCTTCTGAATTATTTTCTTCGAGTTTTAGTTGAAAACAGGGTTAACATTTAAGGAAGTTGGCGAATGTACTAAAAAACTAATCAAAGAAAACACATAATTTTGTAACTGAGAAAGACTACTAATGAAGTGTTTTCTTAGAAAAGTTGGATGATAATAGTATTCTCTTTGTTAGCAGCTCTTTTGGACAAGTTTGAAGCTCAAGCACATAATGACTATTTGGAGGGAGGGCCTCCTTATCACTTAAAGCCCAATTTCAAGGTAAAAGGTGTTGGAGTTTGTTTTTTCTTTTTCTTTTTTCTTTCTTCTTTCTTCTTTTGGAAAAATCAGCAAAACATATCTACTGAATTCAATGTCATTTTCTTTCAGGTTAAAATTTTATATCAGATCATCGATATAAAGCGTCACTGATACAAAGCATCTATAAATGTAACGTAATCTTTAGATTGGATCAAGACCATATCATACCTTTACATCCTTTTGTAAATGTTTGGAGCACTAAATTTAATGATCTCCTTGGTTCAGAGTGACATATTACCGACATAATCAGCAAATCATTTGTTTATAAATGCATAACTGTTTCAAATCTAATTTTCACTTTTTATCGGCTTGTCTTTTATGGAAGAATCAATCTCTTATCACTGCATCACATCCTCCTATTGAAATTACTAGATGTTGCTTCTATATCTATATGTTAAATTGAAATTTAGATCCAAACATCTAATAAATAGTGTTTTATTGAAACTTGAGTACTATGATAATCATCGATGCATGCCTCTATATCTATATGTTAAATTTAGCTCTTATATTTTATCAACTCTTTTAAATTCGAGTGATCTTTAGTTATCTCATGCCATCATCTTATATATCAAAATAAAAAAAGATGATGTTACATTTCATCGAAATCTAGTGGTGTATCCAAAGTTACATTATTGATGAAATCAATGAAACATGCATCTACATATGCAGTTCTTTTTGTTGAGTTAAACCTCTGTCTATAAAAAGTAATTTTTCTTTCATGTTTGATTCTAGATCTAAAATTTAATGTTCTTTGAAGCATTGGTACTATTACATATATCGATGTGTGCATCTATATATATGTTGCTCTTCGCGAGTCGACTCGCCACAGATTGAAGACTTGATTCAAGGCATCCTAAACAATATAAATGACTATTTTTGTTAAATAGGCATTTATTTATGGATGATCAATCTCCTATTATCTCACAACACAAGCCCTCTCATCAAAATAAAAAAGACGACGTTCTCTTTCGTGCTTGAGATGCTAAATTTACAGATATTTACTAAAGTGATATTACTTTACTGACACAATCACCAAAATATACATCTGCAAGTGTTTTTTTTTTTTTTTTTTTCTGAGGCAAAGTAGGTCTTACTTTATCGACCAGTCTCGTACAATCATATCCCTCAGATGAAATAAAAGGCTAATGCATCTTTTAATGTTTGAGACTCAAGATGCAACTAAAAGTCATTTTTGTGAAATTTAGGCCTTACGTTTACGAGCTTTAACTTTTTAGATTTGATTGATTATTCATTGGATTAAAAGACGATGTTTCTTTCCAATATCCATGTATGTTAATTTGAGACCTTAGATCCAATAGCATCCCTTTAAAGTGACAATACTGACAATACCGACATAATCATAAACTACTTTCCCTTTTTCAATCTCAGATTAACTATCATCTTAACAACATATATAGATTCAAAAGTAAAAAACTATCACATTCCTTTTTAATATTTGAAATTCTAGATCAAGTACTACTCTATGCTTTGAGGAAATCCAACACAACTCATAGAAACATGCATGTATATATATATGCAGATATATAAATGCAGGAACAAAGGAATAACATCACTTACAGTCCACCTAAGACAAAGGCAATTCCAGCTGCATATATTCTTCCTCCACTTTCACCATGATACATTACCAATCTACTTCCATACCAAGCAAGGAATCCCCAAATTGCAAATGAGAGTCCTGTGCTCCCCACTGCCAATCCTTTTGCTATCCCTTGCTTGATTCCTAGCTTTACAGTACCATCCAAAATGGTTTCATACTTCTTCATGATCCTTTTTTCTGCAGTAAAAGAATACACAGTTTTGATTGAACTCAATGCTTGTTCTAGGATCGTATTCGCCTTGGAGTATTCCTTTCTCGTCGCATTGGAGAGATAGAGAAGATATTTTCCAGTAGATTATACCGGGAATTACGAGTAGTAGAAGAAGAGGAAAAGCCACCAAAGCCAATCTCCATGAGAAGTATGTCGAGAAAATTATGCCAGAGATGAAAACTGAAGAGTGCATCAGAAATGTGGGCACCTGTTGTGAGAACATTAGTAAATTATGTATATGCTTTTAGCATTAGATTTGTTTTTTTTTTTTTTCTTTTTCAAATCTAATTCTATTTATATAAACACCTTTTCGCTTAAGACTTCTTGAATAAGCGAAGTTTCTCGTGATATGCTGTCGATGATTTCAGAAGTAGTTGCTTCTTGAGAATCAAAGAACTCGACTTCTTGCTTCAGGATTGATTCAAGATATCGATATCGAATTCGAAGCACTTGTCTTTCACTTGTTCTGCTCCAACAGTATCCTTCTGCAGCACATACACAAACATATAACTAAATTAAAGCCGATATATAAATGCGCGAAGTTTAAATATTCACTAGGAGAAACATATCATACCCATGAAAGCCACCACCAGGACTGCTAATCCTATGTAGACAAAGTACAAACAGTCCTGCAGAAATTAAATGGACATACAAATGTATAGTTCAATTAATTGTCAGAAATGAATGAAAACAGTTAGAATTAATATGCATTTGAGATTACTACATTACCTTCTGAACTTCATGCATGAACGTTATACCACTTTGCTTCTGATCACCATGAGCATGGCCACCCAAACTATTCATGACACTGCTGGCAAAGATAAGAATGAAACCGGTTGCGGATCCATCTCCAACAGCCCCCACAGTGCCCAAAAACATCAGAAGAACATCAATCCAATCAGCAAAGCTAAAGAAGCCATGCAAGTGATGAGCTTTCTTCTTCTTCTTCTCCTCTCTCCTCTCAACTTCTCCCATTTTAATCTCTCAATCTCTACTTGCTATATAATTATAACTGAGGCACTTGAAGCAACATTGAGGAGTGGTCCAGTGTATTTATATGGTTAGTAGAAGGACTCTGATGGCTGCTGATGAGCTGCCATTGTTGATGGTTTTGTAAAGAAATTAAAAAGCTTCTCCTTTTCATTTACTTTATTATTATTATTATTATTATTTTTTGGTAGGACATGGCTTGGCATTATAATATGCAAAGGTTTTGCTACTCTTTCTCTCTTTGTCGGTAAAATTCTTTATAAAATAGTGGGTGAGACTCTCTCACAACTTGTCTTTGCAGTAGACATGAGAGGGTATTTGTTATATGTCACATTTCTAAATGCTTGTCCTAAATAGAACAAGTTCTAAAAGTGACAATGAGAGAGTCAATGTTTGCTTAGGGATGTGAGATGTGAGGCTCTTTATTATTGTCAACTTGTGATTGCTATTAGGGCAGTGTGCCCTAACTCCCTTGTTTTTTTTTTTTTTTTTTTTGGCCCAAAAACATTTGAATTTTTTTTTTTTTGGATAAAGTATATGTTAATTTTTTTTTTTTTTTGGATTGTTTGTTGAAAAAACCACTTTAAAAAGTAAATTTAAGCCACAAATCTAGCATTGCTTGCAAGATGAAGGGGTGTGAGTTTTTTTTAATGGGACAAAGCGCATGTCAAATAAATAGACAATACAAAAATTTGTCCCGGTATTTATAAAGAATTCAAACAATATAAAAGCTGCATCGACAACAACTATTAAAACAAAACGCATTGATAACAATAAGTCATTTTGTTAGAGGTTTATATAAAAAACACTCTTCCTTTTTTTAGGGTTACATGGTAGGAGGTTTTGGTCACATATGGTGTTTTTTAGAATATCGTTAAGCCATCGTAACTAATGCATCTCCGTATTTGTTTATCCCTTAATTAACAATACTCATCGTTTTTGGAAAAAAACAAAAAAAAACAAAAAATGGAGTGACTTAAATCTTTTTTTTTTATCTCTTTGTTCTCCTTGCTAATGTTCCCCCTTTGATTATATGAGTTTGGTTACAAGATTTTTTTTAAAAAATTAAATAAATGTTATATCAAAAACCAATTAAAATTGAATCCACAAACAAATAACAAAACAAACAGAAAACATTTGCTTATCATGCCCACCACCACAACCTTGTCTCTTCTTTTGCATGATTTACACATTGTCACAACTCATTGATACCACCACAAACCTTTTTTCTCTTCTTTTGCTTTTAATCAGCTTGCAACAATATCTAAAACTAAAAGCCTATTTAATAAAATTAAGAATAATCAAAGTTCCCCCACATGCCTCTCAGATAACAATATCCCATTGCACCAAATGCAGATATAAATTCTAATTCTCAGAATAATTAATTAAATGGAAGCTGAGAATAAATGTGTGAAAAAAAAAATATATGCTTGGCATGGGGATAAAGCCATCAAGTATCAAACAGGATCAAAGTTACAGAGCATCAATAAAGTAAACAGGCTACTCTTCTGTCTTTTAACTGCAACTTGATCATTTTAAGTGGCTGGCTTTCTTAGGAATTCACTTTAATAAACCAGAATACAACACATATATAGGATCCATCTTTGCTTCCGGGTCCTCTCCTCTGTTTTCTTCATTTTTTGTTTTAGCTATTCTGTTGTTTTTTGTTAGTGGATATACAGTAGTGCACTCTTCTTCTCTTCTCTAGCTTTTTTTTTTTTTTTTTTAATCTTTGTATTCGGTTGTTATTTTTTTCGGTTTCGTTTTTTAAAAAATAGAAAAATCCCATGTGTTAATATCAAAGCGAAAGTAAAAATAAATATATAAAAGATAGACAGACCACGAGCGGAAAAAAAAACTAAAACAGAAGCGTCCATTAAAAAAAAATAAATACCAGATCAGATATAAAAAAAAATTACAGTAAATATAAAAAAAAAACTAAGATACAAAAAATTTATTGAGAGCATCTCAAAACTACTAGGTGTGCTCATTGAATAATTCACTTTAATTAAGGAAAGCATGTGAATTCATGATTAAGACCAGGATTAGCATGTTTCATGTGTGTTAAAGAGTAAGGCAAAAAATAATAATACATAAATAAATAAATAAATAAATAAATGCATAAAATGTTCACGTGCTAATTAATATAATATACAAAAGAACAAAAATTAAGGAATATTAACAATTTGAAGTGGGTTGGTTGCCTGGTTCATAACTCCTGCACCTTTTTGACTAGATTTTCTACTATTGCACTAGTGGACATTTTTGGTCATGGATTAGAGTTTAGTGGGTGAGTGAGCAAATTTCGGTAGCATATCGTGCAGAAAGATTATGGTCACTCTCTGGTAATCTCCGGAGAAACAAAATCAAAAGTTAGTAACCGTTTTGATACAAATCAAAACATAGTTACCTTAATGAAAAAAGTTCAAAACTTAGTGACCTACAAAAAAATTAATCCTCTGTGTGTGTGTATATATATATATATATATATTCTTAAAAAAAATCACAAAAATGCATTTGAAAATAATAACATATATAAGAATCAATAATAGAATGTTGAAAATAAAGATTGTTGAAAAAATTAAAAAGAGAAAAGCAAATTGATAATGATAAGATATTATTTTTGTTTTTACTTATAAAAACTTGAACATTTGTTTGTATATTCTTGAGTTTTAGGTTTTCTATATTGCAAATAATATGTTAATGACTGAAAAATAATAATAATAATTATTATTATTATTAAAAAGGCTAGAACTAGAGTAAGGCTCTAGCTAATAACATCTTTTTTAATTATTAATGAAGACAAGAAAAATGAAGTTCCAATTATTAGTGTCTCAACCAAACTAATGACACTAAGACATGTAGTTAAGCATTCAAGCATGACAATGTGATGTTGAAAAGGTGAAGCCATTAACAATTTTATTATTAATATAAACAATAGTTTTGGTCCCTAATGGGCTCTAATCACATTTTTAAAATCTACATATATATAGTTTAATATTAAGCTAGTTCATGACTTGTATAATGATGCACACCTATTGGTTTTTTTTTCACTAAAGTTTCTCCACTTACTCTTGATAGTTTCATTCTTTACTCAATAAACATTAAATAGATCTTATTAGCATGTATTTAAAAATGGTTAAACTGTAAATCTTAATTTAGTCTTTTACTCAAATTAGACAAAAGTCGAATCTTCATTATGTAGGACGAGGAACTGTGGAATACTTATAAAATTTGTAGGCACAACCTTAATAAGTGATTAATTTGTCTATCTATCTTATAAAATAATAATTATAATAATATTAAAGAAATGTTAAATAATATAAATTATGTTATTTTATTGTTTCAAATACATTGTGTAATGTTTCGATGCTATCTACATAATATACATGTATTTATGGCTATTATATATAATTGCAAGTTTGATTTTTTTTTGCTTCTTGTAAAATATATGATAAAAAATTAAAAATTGAAAGAATATTATTTACTCATTTCCCCTCCTACTAATAAATGAGACATTGATAGTCCACATTTACCCAAAAAAAATAAAAAAAAAAAAGAATTGCTTATAATAAAGATTTAAAACTCTATTATAATTCTATATACTAAAAATTAGTGGTAATTTGATTTTTTTTACTTTATTAAACAGTGTATCAATGTGAAAAGCAACAAGGAGAATTTTTAATATTAATTAATTTAATTGTATATATTATTTTTCGACCCATGAACCTTTCTATTTTATTTATTTATTTATTTATTTATTTACAATCATAATAAATGGAATAAAGCTGCATGGTGATATGACTATAATGCACTAAAAAGAGGTAGAATCTGTGATTAGATGTTGATTTCAAGTGCCATATAAAGCACTCTCTAGTGTGATACTTATTATCATTCTTATTGCCGATGAGATTACCAAAATTTTCAATAAATTTGCAATATAGTGATTAGTTTAACAAAATTGGAATTATCTCAAAATTTTTAAAAGTGCTTTTGTTAGGGTTTACATCAAAACGAAAAGCTTGGTTTAGTTTTCTATATAACACTTATGAGAAAAAACAACATCTTTTGATAAACCAATCTAAACAAGCTTACTTATATCTCAACATAGATGAAGTCTATAATATAATAATAAGATTTATACTTTAATTTTCTTTAGAGAAAAAGAGAAAGGTGAGCAATTAATTAAAGCGACATCCAAAAAACACAAGAAAACAAAAGTCGAAAAAAGATAGATAATTTTAGTGGAAGAGTGAAGCTAGCATCCCTTTAAACCTTTGCTTTAGTTGTAAGGATGAACATTTTTAATAAAATTTAAAAAATAAAAATAAAAAATTAAAGGCAACAAAGTCATTGTTGGAGGATGCATTGACTTCTATTTCTAAAGTCTATATCCCAAAAGCAAATCCAAAATTTTTTTTTTTTTTTAAAAAAAAAAGCATAAAAGAGAAACCACATCATTACAATGATCAAAATCATGTATTCAATAAAGTGATTTCATAAATTAAATTACATATAGATACTTGAAATCCAAACTCATCTTTCAATTATCTAACCAATAAAAAATAAAATAAAAATTCATATCCAACAAAACCAAATACAAAGAGAGAACACTTCCCTTTCCCCACACAAATCAAAAGTAAAGTGCTCAAACAAACAAATAGACAAACAAGTGAAAGAGAAGTGTTAGGAATATGGCAACAATGAGCTGTTGAGAAAGAGATATGGTTTTCTCTTTATGAGAATTTGTGATGGATGATGATGGTGATGATGATGATGATGATGATGCATTAAAAGAATAAAAAGAATGCCATTGAGATAATGGAGGAGGAGGAGGAGGTGCCATTGTTGTCACTTTGGAGGAAGAGTGCTTGTTTTCCAATGGCATGCTTGTAGAAACCACCACTACATTTCTTCATAAAAACAAAGAGAAATAATATGAGATTGTTTTTCATTTTTATTTTTATTTTTCTTTATATAAATAATAACAATAGTAATAAAAATAAAATAAAACATAATTATTCACAAATTTATAAATATTTTTTAAAAAAAATATGTTAATGGATCAGATAGGAGAATTGATATATACTTCATTTAAGACGTGGAAACCAATTATATTTATATATGTAAATGACTAAATATCAAATTAGAATAAATGTCTAATGCATGATTGAAGAAAATTAATACATTTATTGATATTATAATACTGCAATATTATATGTCTAGCATAGAAAATTAAAATTAAAAGTAGAAATTTAGAGTTAGTTTGGGGTTGTTTCTATACTTCTCAATTAAATTTTCAATTACTCAAAGTTCGTTTGTAGTACATGGTTGTTTGGCCATTTTAAGAAATTAAATTTGGAATATCAAAAGCTTACATTTTTCCTACTTCTAGTAAAGGTTATGAATTCTAACATTCAACTAAAAATTTAAATTTCAGAGTGATTCAAATATACCCTAAATTAGCACAACATATATGCCGACATTAGTTAAAAAAAAAATATATAAAATCCAATTAATGTGGTCAGAAGTAGTAAAATATTGCACTACATAGGTTCATTTTACAGCAAGTGAAATAATACCGTATTAATTGGTAGCTTCATCACACTCCTAACTACAATAATAATATCATAATAAAAAAATTTTTAACAACCATAATACTAATATTTTTATTAATAATAATAATAATAATAATAGTAATAATAAGATCATAAAATAAATAATATAATATTGAGATTAAGAAAAACAAACCTGTAACTGGTCACCAAGAGTGAGTACAAGTGCATCCTTAGTGGGAGTGAATGAAAGCCATCCCTTCTTGAAGTAGACTTGAAATGTTGAACCATTTGTAGGAACATGCAAAGCAAGTCCATGAGAACAACCCCAACTCCTCATCAACACTCCAAGCATCATCATCTCATGTTTCTCATTGTTATAATTCTTATTCTTATTTTGATCACCAACTTTGGTACACTGCTTATGCACACAAAGGTATGATGACCCTTGTTCATTCACTTCCTTTTCTTCTCCATTTTCATCAAAATGCATGTTGTTGTTATCTTTCAGTATTTCCATGATTTTGTTGCAAATCTTCTCCATGTCTAACCATAGCCTTTCCATTTTTGTCCCTAAAAAATTGAAGTTATATATATTAATTAATAAAAAAAGATGACTTTGTTTGATGCTAGACTTTTCTAAGTAAAAAATAGAAGATTAAAAAAAAAAACATTCACAACTACATGCGCAATGAGGAAAACGAATTCTAAAATTAAAAAAAAATAAAATTTATGAATAACTTATATGGTTAAATTTTGTTTTATTAATGTGGATAAACTATGTATAGTTTTATTAAAATAACAAATATAAAAGGATTGGCCAACACATACTAAAATTAAACATAAAAAGTGACAAGAGGAAAAAAAATATCTTCACTTATAAATTTAATATAAATTTTATAAAAAAATAGACTAAACAAACGATCACAAATTGTAGCTCTTAGGAGATACTGATAAAAAGGATTATTGCACATTTGACGTGAACGTTGATTTTTAACTTTTTTTTGTTATTGTGCGTGTGTCTATATATATGTATATATATATATATATAGTTGATTTATGTTGTGCCAAAATACTTATTTGTTATTTTTTTTTTTGGGGCTATTTTAATATTTTTAATAGAGATCTAAAATTTAAAAAAAAAAATAGTAAAAATGGAGTTATGCATCACAGGTCACAAGAGTTGTGATGCATCCCAAGACGATCTCACGGCTCAAAGGTGTTTTTATAAAAATAGATAAATTATAATTTATTAAAAATAAATAAATAAATAAATAAATAAATAAATAAGACAAACCTGAAATCGCTAGAACTCCAGTTCCCAATTCCCACCATTCTTCGAGTCTGCTTCCGGTCCCACCAAAAGCTCTCCTCCTCCTCCTCCTCCTCCTCGTCCCCTTCTACTTCGAATCCCCATCTCCTCTCTGGCGATCTTGCCGCCTTCTTCTTCTCTTCTGGGTTGTTGCAAATGCATCGCTAGCAGCCATCGTGGCCGCTTCGGGTAAGATCCCTCCGGGATCCCATGGTTCACAAGCTGGACGCACCCGATCGCCGCCGCCAGATGATCTTAGCTCTCGCCACCTGATTTCTCCCACAAAGGAAGATAAGAGATGCCCAATCGATTTCCGGTGGATTTCTCACCACGAATTCTCGTTGAACGATCCGATCGGGCGAGATTAGGTTCGGGACTCGTAGGGAGCGCTTCATGAACCGATCCCGAGATCTTCATCTTCGGATGATTCCGGCCTCTCTGGCCGCCGGGGATGGGGAGGTGCTCGGCTTCTAGGGGATGTGTCCATGAGATCGATGCAGACGGAGTTCCGGATCCAAATTTGTTTGATAGTGAGGAAGGAGGAGAAAAGGGGACAATGCCCGTGGATTTGGGGCCGATGATCATCATAGGGATCCACACTTCCCAACCTGATCTTTTTCAGTTCATTAATGAGAGGTAGGGTTCCTTGTTCCCCTTTCTCTTTTGCTTTTGCTTTTCAAAAATATAAAAGAAATCACTCCTCTGGATTTCAGTACCATTATGTCCGTATATGGGAGGCAAGGTGTGATGATATTGTGTTGTTTCCTTAGGCTGCAGAGAATTTCACTTCTAGGTTGTTGTCCTTCAAAGTTATTCTAACTGTTTAAAAATGTGGTGAACCATGCTTCTCTCCAAAGTTCATGTTTCAATTTTGAGGAAATAACTTCTCCAAAAATTTAGATATTAGAATCACTATATTAACTCCACTAGATTTTGAAGAGCAAGATTTCTCAATGATTTAATTTCTTAAATTCTGGGTTTTTGTATTCATCGAAGGCAATGAAGGTGTTGAAATCTGAATTTTGATGAACAATACTCCGCCAGTTATTTAATTCTTGAATTTTTGGGTTATGTCTCATTTGATGCAATATCCACTTCGCTGAAGTTCAGAGTGGTGTCAAATTTGTTGAATTGATTGGAGACAGTATGATGGCGCTATGTTATCTTGTTAGGTTGCAAGTGGTTGACTTCTAGTTGCTGTCTGTTAAAAGTTATTCTCAATCAGCCTCGAAATTACAGTCTTGCTGTCACCATGCTCCTCCAAAAAATTTAGGTATTGAAAATTTGGCATTAAAATTGTTATATTAATGTTGCTGCAAGGATTTTAAGGAATAATACATTGACCAATAATTTGAGTTTTCTTGAATTCGAAGCCATATATATATCTAAACAATATCACCTTCATCAAAGTTTAAAGTGGCGGTGTAACTTATAAATGTATGGGAGGCAGCGTGATGATAATATGTAATCTCTTTAGGTTGCAGAACTTTCTACTTGTAGTTATTGTGTAACATAGCTACTCAACTCTTTAAGAACAGCTGTGGAGGGTCTGTATGTTATCACTGAAAATCAGGGAAGAGTGTTTCTTCCATGACTTTACTTATTGGAATTTGGACAAGAGCCTACACCTTTATATACAAACGTACCAGCTGCGCTGAAGTTTGAAGTGGTATTGAATGGATGCTGATGATTTGTTCGGTGGTTGGAGAGTAAGTGGGAATTAAGGAGATGTACAAATTTTAAAAAAATGAAGATTTCGAATCTTGTAAAATGGCAACAAAATAATGATAACAAATATTGAGTTTTGTAAGCAGTGGTCAGGGACTCCAGAAAAATAACTGCAGATGGAACAAGAGGTTGGTGCTTTACAGTAGTTAGTCCTCTTAGAAATTGTTTGACTAGTTAGTGTTGAGATTATGTGACAGTGACATAAATAAAGAAAAACAAGGAATAAGATCAACATACAGCAAACGTAAATATTTGTATGGTTAATCATATATTTCTTTTGTATTGAGCTAGATTGAAGCATAGGTTTAATGGATTGAGTTAATGGTAAATTAGAAATAGAAATGGTTGGCGCACAAATTCATATATACAAACATGTATTTAGCCCATGATTTCTTTTTCTTCTTCTTCTTTTTCAATGAAATTTTATCTTCTTCTCCTTTATCAGTCTTGTGTTTGTTCAGAAATGTTGCTCTACTAAATTGAATATCATTGTGCTGCTCTATTGTTATCAGGCTTCCCTCATGTTAGTCAGTTTAGTTTTCCTTATTGCTCATGTTAGTCCCAGTTTTCTGTTGAAATAATGGCACAGACAAGTCTCTATTTTTTTCATTTGCAGAGTCTATTCCCAAATGGCTAATCTGGGGGACTATTTGATTTCGCCTACGACTTCTGCATTCAATAGTCTGGCAGTCAACAAAATGCTTGCTCCCAGCTATGGATGAATAAATTTGTAAGCAATTTCTCTCAAACTCAATAAATAACAACTTCAGAAACCCTATTGCGTTCTACCGGAGGACCAAGTTAAGTTTTCTTTTCTTTTATTTTTCTCTTTCTTCTTCCTTTGTTTTTTGGAATTTTGCTTCCTTGATGTCTCCTAGATGATGGAAATTTGCATTATCTTTTGCGTGGAGGCACCTGATGGTAGGGGTTGGGAGTGGCAGCGATAGGGAACTTCAATACGTGAGTAATAAGTGGCTACAAGTTTACGTCATCAAACTCATCACCCCAATATAGTAATCAATATGTGTAGATATCCCTTCTGGTTTCTCTTGTTCGCCAATAGTTCTGAGAAATCTGCCAGCAGCAAACTCTATTGATATGGCAAAGAAAATGAAAACCAGTCCAGTCAAGATGAATCTAAAGCAGTGAAGATTCTTCAACTCCCAACTTTGCTCACAAATGATGGAGGCAATTATACAAGTAAGAACTTCTCAAGTAAACGATTTAATTGGCTGCCAATGTTGCAATGTTCCCCTATAAGTGAGTCAAATGGAATTCAAGACAATCTTCTAATACCTGTACGAAATCCCACTATAAGAAGAGATTTGCCATTGTAGTAGTTCTTTATCTTATTTCCCCAGACAGACACAATCAAGAAATGACCTACAGAGAGGGTGTCACTCGCAGCAAACCTAAGAGAGGAATAGTTCTCCCATTTACACTTCTCTCCGTGTCCCTCTTGATAAAGTTAATGACTACATGGGTGTTCCTATGGTGAGTTAATTTTTAGTTCAGAACTCTTTGTTTGTATTCGAAGAAATTGTCCAGACACATGATCCTATATGAATTATTTGACGGAATTTTAACAGACTTGAGATTTGACGGAATCATTTGAAGGACTTTCAAACTGGGTATTCTGACAGTCCTTATGCGAGCGAGTGAGTGAGGCTGGGAAGACGATTCTTGTGGATGTTTTGGCAGGCAGAAAGGCTGGTGCCTACATTGATGAAGGAGAAGTCATAGTCTCTGGTTACTACGACCAAGCAACATTCGCTGGGATTTATGGATTCTGTGAACAAAATGATGTTCGCTCACCTCAGGTCACGGTTGGATTTTTTTATTTTGATTGTTGTTGTTATTAATTGCTTTTCTCCATCTCCCACAGGCTCTAAGCAAATAAGTGACAATGGTGCATTAGTCCTACTTTGGCTTTCAAGATAACTTCCATAAACCGCAATGAGGATATTCATTGAGGAGATGGGTTTGAATCTTGGCTTACGCAGGGTAAAAATACAAATGTTGTTGAGTTTGCATTAGCACATATTTAAATCCTTCGGCCACGTAACAGCTAATCCATTTCTGTCATTTCACTTCTACATGGTAAGAAGCTTGCGCTTGTGCCTACTCGTTTTTGACAAACAGCTTCCGCTGAGGAAGAATGAAGGCCGAGTAATCAGCTATACTTGTGTCCGTTAGGCCACAACTCAATGAGATGATTTCGTGGGCATCATAGCCATTGGCTTGTTGGCTTCGCTGTCTTATTTGCTTTCACATTTGCTTAAGAAATCTGCCTTAATTTTTATCATACTATTCAATGACTGCTGCTTCATCAGTTTCAAACTCGCGAGCCTCAAATTATTATACTATTTTGACTGAAAATGCAGTGATAGGCTGTTTTGTCTTAACAAAATCATTGTTTATTTAATCATATATAAAGTCCTAACTGCAAAAAGGGCAATAATCTAAAATTCCAGCTGTTGAACTCTTTTTGACGGAGGATAGCAATAATTAAGCTAAGTGCAGTCATACTGTTTTTTAATACATCACATTGTTTGATTGAGCCAACAAAAAATTTAATACCCCCAACAAGATCTTACCCCGGTAAACTCAACAGGCCGTCGCAATTCCATTCACTGTTGTCCGAAATAAAATAATAATAATAACAATAATAATAACAATAATAATAATAATAATAATCTGATATTTAAATAGCAAAAAACAATTCTACAAGGAAAGGTTACATTTTCCTAATCTAAAAAAAAAACCAAAAAGAAAAAAGAAAAAGAAAACTAAACTAAACAATCAAACATAAGAATCGAGCCCACATATCACAGGTGTGACATAAAAAGGGTAGCAACACTCGTATACACCCATCAAACCAGCCAAGAGAATCAAACAATAGGTATTGAAAATAGTTACTGTACAAAGAACAACCTTCAAGTTCCCATAGCATCAAACTTACGATATATTTGCATTTGTAGGAAATTAAAATTTATTCACTATACAAGTGCGATGCCAATAATTAAGGATGCCAAAAATGCATGGTAAAACGTTTGAGCATCCCTAAAACTGAACAGTGATGCTGCACCAGGTGTTAGTAGACAACAATAAGGTAAAATTTTGCACATCTAAAGGATCTAACACACGCACATGATTAGGGTTGCCTTCAATCGACAAGGTTTCACCTTTGTAACGGTAAGAACTTGGTGATGCAAACCAAGGGAAGTTCATGAAACTGTTCGACCATAGCAAACAGAGGCTATGTAAAGATTTTTGGCCCACTTCTCCTGCAAGCAAACAAAAACATACTCAGCTGTCTAGATCATCATGTGATCAAGAAATAAACATAAGGGCATGAAAGAGAGAAAGAGAACCACCTTCACATGTTGACTTGGAAATGCAGAAGTTCTTAGAGTCTCCTGTGTTTCATCAACAGGCCGCCTCCTTGGCACACTAAGAACAAATGCAGCCTGGTCCCATGTTGCAGCGGTGGCGGTTATGCGATACCCGCTATCCCACCTCCGATGGATACCTTCACTTGGGTACAGGAAGTCGAGCTCAACAACCTGTGGATTGAAAAATATCAGCACAAGTCTCATCCACTAATTACTTCTGTTACAAAGGGAGAAAAGTACTATAATTTTATGCAGAAACCTGATCACTAAATCCAGCATTTCGGGACATGACAACACCCCATCTGGTTCCGGCAGTGGCCATGGCAGTGACGTAGAAACCTTCTCTCCATTTTTTGTTTATCCACTTGAATGGGAAAGAATCACTGACTTTTGTAGGATTGCTGAGCATATTGGGTACCTGAAGCAGAAAGCATGAGCACTAAAAAATTTGGGGGGTAAGCAAGGCCTTTCATTGATCAAGGGAGACTTTACCTTTAGACATCACCACCAAGGAGCTTCCGTTGTTTGCCCCCCGCCAATGCACTGATGTAAAAGTTTTTCTCCCACTGCTCCATTATCCATTCCTGAAAGCAATAAAAAACGTTCAGAAATTATTGATGAAAATTTTGATGTCAAAAAGAAACTGCTTGCATGGTAGCATATGCTCACAGCAGAAGCATTCCAGGTTTGCTAAGTGATGGGTGAAACTTTGCAGCATAAGAATTCAAAACAACTAGGTAATAGTAAAAAAAACCACAATTTCAGAACAAAAGGGAAATGCATGAGTCCTCACTTTGTGAAGAAAATTTTGCTGATAGCTCATAAACTTGAGCAGTAAACCCAGTGCCTGCATCCATAATCAGTGCCCACAGATTTGTGCAAGAAGCAACACAGCTGATAAATAAACCATCTTCATTTCCTTTCTCAATATGCTGCACAAGCCTAGTATCAGCAACATTGTAGTGATACCTAGAATACAAGAAAAGAAAAACCTGTCAGCAGATGTCATTAACCCTTTCCTTGTTTACACTGTAAAAGTTAGGCAAATGCCTTTGCTTCATTGGTCGCCCGGGCATTATAAACACTAATCCATTGTGTGCAGGCATCCCCATCCCTAACTTTCTTCTTTGGCTGTTCATCATCTTCATCTTCAATCATTAACCGGCCTCTCTTTTGACCAACCTGGTATATAAGCTTCACAACAATTAACCAAAGATTAGATCTATACAGGGTGAAGAAATTAAGACAACTGATTACACAACAATACCATACCTTCTGTGCCCCATCAGTGTTGATTGGCCTGATATCAGGGTTTGGACCTACTATACCATCGAAAAGGGGAATACATTTGGCATAATCAGGTTCCTTCGTCAAACTTTAAGTTGACCACATACTCCACAAATTGTCTGAAAGGATGTGGACAAAAGCAACACAGTGATTCTGGAGATGTCGCCATCTTCTTTTTTGCAGACAAGAAAACCTTTATTCTCCCCCTATGAGCAGAAGTAGGAAGGCACATAAGATGATAAGAACAAAAGCAAGCGTGATCCAGCCTAAACTGCAAGTAAAATATCTCAACCTGGTATCCTTGCCATGGCAGACGGCCCCGAAGTAGAAAGATAAGTGTGTAAGCAAGGGATTCTAGGTCATCCCTCCTGCTTCCCGTCCTTCCTAGGTGTGCATGAACACTAGCATGCCATACAGTTCCTCTGGAAAATTAGATCACAAATCCAGAAATCCTCAAAATGTATTCAATAAGATAGATAAATCATTTTGGTATTGTTAGAAGGAATGACCGTGTTTAGCATTATTAATAGAAATGAGGGGAAGAATTACTGTAGGGCACCTGAAAACATCTGGTCGTTGGTCATAATCGACATGTTGACCGGTAGAAGTATCCTTCCACCTAGTGGCTGACAGTCACATCATTCACAAATATTTAGAAGAAGTTGATATGTCAAAAGGGTGAATGACAGACCATAACCAGATAACGCACAAAAATATCAGAAAGGCATTTATTACCTAAACCAAGATCAACAAGGAATAATTTTTTTCTCTTCAGGAGTCCCTGGAGGACCAAGTAAGAAGTTCTCAGGTTTCACATCTCCATGCACATAACTATCATACAAAATGGTTAGAGAATAAGCATTCAGATATAAAAGTTAAACAATGCCAATAAACAACCAGATCAATAACAAATTGGACATGGCCATCCAAAACACAAGAAATTAAGTACCCTTTAGAGTGCATCTTCTCTAAAATGGAAATTGCTTCAATGCCAATGCAAGCAACCATTTCAATAGACATTCTGCAAAAAGGAATAAAAGGGTACAGTTTAGTCATACAGGCACTGTTTATGACTGGGAGAGAAACACCAAAAAGACCAAAGTTGAGATGTAACACAAACGTGTGAGAATTATTATTCCAAACATCCCAAAGACTTGGCCCCAACATGTCCATGACCTGAACAATATACAATAATTAATTATTCAACTTTAAGCGAACGCAATGGAACATCAAAGACTGATATTTGAAAAATTATCAATTACCATGACATAGTAGTCCCCTTGGCGACCCTTGTAATGAACACGTGGCACACCATGAATACCACCAAGGGTGCTATATAAGCAAAGATGATGGAGGTCAGCAATATTAAAGCCCAATATTTTCCAAACAAAAAAGAAAATCCAAATATTGATAACATAAGACAAGTGAATACGACTTTACTCACTTGTAAACCTGCCACTCATATGGAGGTCCATAATTGCATCCTTTACTGCTTCTATGCTCAAATTTCAATGCCACCTAACATATAAACAAGGCAAGATTCAAGACAGAGCCCCAGAGAAGAAGGGGGTGGGGGCGGCGGCTTGTGTTTGTTTAATATGTGCAGAAATCCACACAAACCTCTACAGCATTAGAACCAGGTATTCTATCATTTGCGTTAACAGGTGACATACGCCGACCAACATAAACTTGTCCAAAACCCCCTTTTCCTAGCTTCCTTTCAATTTTATACACGGGTGAATTGCTAATCTGGACCTGTTGCCAAAGAGAAGTAATGGATAAAAAAGAATGCATGTGTATATGCAATACTACTGTTGGGGAAAAAGAATTGCAAAACACATTGCAGTGGAAAAAAAAAACAGAGTAAGCCTCCAGGATCTCACTAATTATGAAGAAAAGACATTATTTCAGGTATATTAAAAGGAAAAAGTTCAATGGAAATTTTAAAATTCAACCAAATATAATCACTGTTAGATACATTCAGGGCAGGGTTACCAAAAGGAAAACATGAAATAACAAAGGAAAATTCAAACTTATAACGTGCCCTTAAGAATCAAGTTCATAATCCTGCAAATCATTAGAGACAGATACATAATAACTCAGATGATATATAAGTGAATTTCACACCTGACCAATAAGAGATGTTATACAATTCATCTTGTAAAAAAATACCCCACCCAAGTTACACGTACATATATGAGGAAGGACACATCTAAGATCAAGAGACCAAGGTAGAAAAATCAAAGTTTCTTCAAAACAGCACAACAAAGAGTTAAAAAATTTGCTCCTTCACAGTACTCAACCGCTCATCAAGTAACTCATGAGCAAGATCACTGTGTATGGACGAACAGATCATAATGCAGAGAAGTGAAGCACCTCAGCAGATCATGATGATCTTAATTTCCTTGATCTGCACCTAGAATCAAATCTACATGTTCAAAGTGCAACCTCACACACCTATCTAGCCTCAGGAACACTTATACCTCCTAGATCACTAGGAGTTACTCATGGAGGAGCCTAAAACCATTCCAAGAAGCATGCATCATCCTCAAACGATCCTGCCTTCAGGCAGCCAAAATTTCCAATTTACCAAAGCACGACACAGTTCCTTGAAATTACAAAATATAGGCAAACGACACATGAAAACAGGAGGAAGTAACAAAAAAGAAATCAACAAGACAATCAATGTCCGATATTGGAGAAAAATAATTCAAGAAAGAATGGTATCTAACCCATTTATCTCACTATTTATCAAAAGTAAATATGACGACAAATAAAGGAAATTAAAGAAGAAAAAGAACTAACCTTCTCGGGGAGCGGCGCGGTGCTCCCTTCGTCCTCCCCCGCCAGGAAGCTTATCGGCGCTCTTCCCACCGCTATCAAACTCATCCATTCTCCTCTCGCCAACCTCCTCCTGGTTCTCCCCCCTCCACCAAGCGCGCCCTATCTCGCCAACGCCCTCAGGGAGCCCGACCTCCTCCTTGGGCTCAACAACCACGATCTCCTCCGCCGCCTGGCGGCCCTTATCGCTGGCCTCCTTCTCCTGGCTGCCCCGGCGGCGCGTCTCTCGCTCTGCACCACGGGATTAGGCTGCGCCCGGCCCCGTCGCGGTCCACTACGAAGCTCTGGCATCTTCATCCATCGACCCTCATGCTTGGAGATCCTAAAGCCTCTTCTCCAAACCTAGCAATCAGGAGGCAAGCCGAAGAGGGGGAGCCGGAGAGAAACTCCAGCGATCGCCAATCGAACAACAGCGTGATCGATATCGGAGAAGAAGGACGGAATTGAAGGAATTAGGGCTCAGAGAAACAACGACCCCAGATTGGATTTGGGGCCTGGAGGGATTCGAGAGGGATTTTGGGGATGCTGATGAAGAGAGAGGACAAACGAGTCTTTAAGTCTAACTTTGAGGGCATTTGTGAAAAATGCGATCGCCGCTTTGCTTTCTTGGCTGCTCCATGTGCAATTTTCTGATACCTAAGCTCTAAGCAAGATGGACGATGAGGATTAAATCTTGGGCCTTTGAGGACTTGGGGAGAATTGCCAAGTAAACGAGGAGTGAATATGAATAAATGGTGAGATTGGTGGAAGTGCTACGAACCGCCTAACAGCGAACAGCTGAAGTATCGCCACTGGTACATGAATAAGTGGGCCCCCCTAGATGCGCATGCGAATTGCATGGGATCAGGATGTCCAAAGAAATATTACGTCTTGTTATTTGGCTTTGTCCTTTTTATAATATTATTATATCTTATTAGCGGAGGTCTTTATTATTCTAAATTCTTATTTGTTATTATATATTTATACCTTTTATTATAATGTAGTACTTGTTCCAAGTTCCCTTTTTTTAATTAATGCTATAAAAAACTAAAAAAAAAAGTCATTAAAATGTATATATATGTATGTGTGTGTGAGAAAAATGTTTTGAAAGACACCAATAAAATTCTACTCAACGAAATTTATAATATTTTTTGGGGTAAATATTTATTAATTAATATATTTTATAAATTAAAACATAATTATGTGCTAATAATTTTATCGGTTATAAAAAAATTTAAAGTGGTCATTATTAAAGATGCCAAAGAACTTAAAAACATATTGTTTTATGAAACTTTTATTCCAAAACTAGAATATTACAATAGTATTATAATAATTTTACAGATTTTTTTTGCTTGGTGCTCGTGCAAAACAAATGGAGAATAACACAAAAAATTTTGTGATTTCTATTGAATACCAAATAAAGAATAGTATAAACACTTGTGATATTCCATGGCCACTTGTACTGTATTGTACTATAGTGTTTCTCCTTTGCATATCAAACAAATCCCTAAATATACAAGGGCATGTAAGTAATTGCAGCTTTGTAAGGACTCCTACGCAATGTTACAAAGATTAGTTTTTAAATTTGTAGTCTTTATATATACCATTGTAAATTGTAATAATTGTGTATGCCCATATAAAATACACTCTGTTATATATATATATATATACCTTTCAGTAAAATAAAATATCATGTATACCCCTGTACGCATGATTAAAATATATTGTAAATTATGTAATAATAAAATTTTATTTAAATTCCTAAAGTACAACAAACAATATTAATTTTTATTTAAATGTAATGAATAAACCTACCATAAATATCTCATAAATATGTATATACAAAAATATTAGTTTAATTACTGTCAAAAAAATTTATAAGTTACATGTACTAAATAAAATGAGCACTTAAGTGGTCCTCTACATCTTTAATAGTTTTGTTTTCTAATAATTGCTTCATCCAGTATAAACTTCCTATTCTATCATACATCTAATCTAATCTTTTTTCTTCTTTACGTAATCCTTTAAGTTTTTATTATATTCCCTTCTAACAAAAAAATCTTTGAATATGAGATAAGTGAGATAATCTTAGCCTATCTTCGTAATAAGAAATGATTTTTAATTTTTCTTCTACGTATGTTTCTACTTCTATTAGCCAAACCATTTCTCATAATATATCTTGATCTTAAAGTTAACATATGTAATCTGACAAATTGTTTGTAAGCTGCTAAAGAAGCTGTCTTCTTTCAATTATTGGATCTAATGTCTAAGATTTTAATAAGTTTTTCATTCAAAATCTAATTATATTAATTATCTGGTCAAAGTCATCTTTTAATCTTTGGATTTTTGTGGCTTCAAACTCATAAAATTACTTTGTTCGGCTAATATTCTTTCTGAGCATTAATTCCTAATTTTAAATAATATTGCACATACTTTTCCTTTTCTAAAGCTTCTTTATAATAACGCATTTGTTCTATAAAATATTCAAGAAATGTTTCTATTCTTGCTAACCAATAGTATTTTTGTAAAATAATCCTTACATTATTTGATTCTAAAATCATTTTGTCTAAGCGATTACTATGTTGTTTTCTCATCGGACCACTATTTCTAGGTCCTCTATTCTTACTAAATCTTTCATAGCTCAGAAGTTCCTTCTTCGGGGATATGATCTTCGATAGCTAATCTTTTATTATACTTTGCTACTCTAAAACTTAATCTTCCATCGAGAATGCTCATAGAATTCGATTTTTATAACCTTAAAAGTCATTGGTAGTAATGGCTCTATTGTCCATTCTTGTCTTGTAATGTTTCGAATCATAATATTTAGTTGGGATTGTACGAATTCCTTTGCTCCCTAAAATGTTTGTAATATTCTCCATTCTATTAGTTTTCAATGTATACTTGATAGTATTGTTTTTGGAAATCGACTTTGTAAATGCATTTGTTATGGCAATATTAGGCTCTGTATCTATCATGTTATAGCCTCTGGTTCTAACTATTAGTTTAATAAACTTAAACAAGGTGCTTAAGGTTACTATGTAGTTTGGCGTCATATAAGTTGCTTCAAAGTTATTATTCATATCGCTACGCTTATCCTATAGCGAGACTTTGATCTTGAATCAATATGAATTATATCTACTAATTTGAGCATTACCTTCGTGCCTAGTCCTTTTATAATGCATTTACGTTATTCCTAATAACACCATACCTAAATGCGTTCCTGTATATCATTGACTAACTAACTTATCATAATATTCTTGTGTAATTAAATCTAGTGCAATCTGTGTTTCATCATTGGGACAACACACCGCACTTCATCATAGTGTTAATAAATTCTATTTGAGTAATCAAAGAAACCGTGTTTATATAAATGTTCTCTGGCATTAGGGCTAGATTTTCATCTTTTAACTTTCTAGCTTGTTCTTACGGAGATAAAGTTTGTCTCTATCCTATTTATATGTTTTCTTGGGAATATTGGAAATCTTCTCACTTTATCTTTCTTGTGAATAATTTGAGAATTGTTTCTTGATGTAGTGTCTTCCATTATTTAATCCCTTTAGGGAATCTCATCCTATATTGTTGTGGTTTCTCCGATTCTTCTTTTGACCATACGGCAAAAAGGGATACTTTTTTTTGCTTGAGGTTTAAACTTGTGCCTATATGAATACTTCTAACTAATTTGCTTAGTTCTTAACATCATTCTCCGGAATTCTCTTAGGTGTTTGTTGCTTGAGATAATCTATATTTGCTATTAAGGTATCTAACTTAGTTAGCGAGCTTCTATTACGGTAAGTTTTTTTCATATCTTGTCTAATTTTCCTTCTAAATATACGAATCTTGCTTCGCTCATTAGTACGTGACCTCCATGAACAAGTGCAATTGAGTCCCTTTAAGACTTTAAAAGTAATCGGGACTATCTTTGGGCCTCCCTTGGTCTTTGTAACTCATGGGTTCCTTAGCGTAGTCGATATCTTGATGAATGAACTATTGATCATACTCATCTTCTACTAATAATAATCCTATGTTTCTTGCTTCTTGTAAGCAATCTTCTAGTAATATGGCCAAAAATTTGATTAATACTATGATTAGTAATAAGTAATACATGCTAATTTTGGTATGTTGATCGGGATATTATGAGATCTTTCTAATTCTACTAATGGGTATTCTAAGAATACCTTTTTTTTTTAATATAAGCGAGAATTGATTGCTGAGCTAAATACGCTTTGTTATCCGAAAGTTGTTTTGCCTTATAAAAACCTAGGTATTCCCGGGCCTTGAGCCATCATGGAAAGGATCATAGTTTTTTAAGACAAATTCTCTTGGTTGTTCTTACCAACTACGGGTAGCTCCTCACAAGTCCAACGAAGTTTGTGATTAGTGAACGAGTTGCCAAACCGGTCCCATCTCAAGTGTTCTCTCATAGAAGATTTGCCCACGGAAGTTCACATGTCCTGTCCAATGCTGGGTATCTCTTTGTCATTCTTTGGGTGACAAACGAGGTCTTACCACCTTGCCTCTCTCAAGGCCACCTTTTCGGTTCATAGACCTAAGCGGCTTTTCTTGAGAAATACTAGTCCGAGATTAGTTCGATCAACAACTCGGGCTCACTTCCTTGGAATCAAGTGATTTACAAGCCAAAATAGCCCAAAGAACAAAAAGAGAATAATTCTTAAGATAAACTTAACCCATTCTTTCCGACCCTTGGTGTGCAGGAACACCCGAGCTAACTACCCAGACATACTTACCATGATCTTCATATGATCATTAACAGGGCTACGATACCAAAAGGGGGATGCGGGAGGCGACAAGCCTCGGGGTGTTAAGTCGAGTACTACAATTACTAGCGTAACACGAAGCGTAAGAAGAAAATAATAAGGGAAATAATGAAGATTTTATTTAGCTCTCAGTTTCTTTCTTGATTCCCTTATTACAATGACCTCGGCTCTATATATAGGCCAAGTTATCAACTTACAATGGAAGCAAACTTCCTACACAAGTAAAGTAAGACTTACACTCTAAGTAAAGCAAACCACTCAAGTGTCTATCCTAGAGGCATCTTGATTATTAACCTATAAAGAAATAAAGAAAGAGTAGTGGAGGTATACCCCACTTTGAACATATCCTTTAATCATTCACATGGTTAAAGATCTCTCAGCAGTTTTTCAAGCTAGGGGTGGTAATGACTAAAGTTGAGAAATCTTATCCCATCTATCTTTACATAAAGAAAGATTCCTATCTTACTCTACTATCCCTCCATCATGTTGGTGAGATTATGTTCTTTCATGTCATCCATGACGAGATGTTACGGTACATGGGCTGCGGCGCTTGTGGTGCTATGACATCCTTGGTGTTCGAACATTTCTTGTTTTCGAACTTGGCGTTGCTTATATTTTTATAATTTAATCCTACATGAGGAATCTTGGGCCTTCCGTAGTCATCGAATTTGAGCTGCTAGGTCAAGCTATCACTCTCTTCAAATGATGTTCTACCCTCTCATCTTGCTTGAGTAGGTGTGGAGACGGGTTGAATACGAGAGAAAAGCGAGGGTCGATGTATAATTTAATTACCTCGGTTTCTAAAATTAGTGAGACCATTGTTAGTTCTTCCATGGTAGGGCCTACTTTCCTCCGGTTTGTAGTGAGGGCACATGCCCTCCAAAATTTGATTATTTGAACTATGCTACTATTATTCTATCGCTTTTGCTCTAGTATCGATATCATCTTGGATTGCACGATGGTGTCGGAGAATTGAGATTTTGATCAAATGCCTAGCTTCATCGGGGTAACTATTGCAAGGTGGTGGGATTGAGTTAATCTCTAGGTTGACGTACCCTTCTCCGGGAGGTACGAGTCTTGCGAGCTTGCGTAATACTCCTATGGCGAAAATATTCTTGAAACATGTCTACTTGGCGTACTTACGGCAATGATCACTCGGGCGATGAGCCCATGTTTGAAAAGTGAGTTGAAGGAGAAGGACACTCCTCCCATTCTTTGTATCTTTCCATCTTGAAAGGTTGATGGAGCACCTATAGATCGAAAATCCTTCATTACATCTGCGGTAAGGACTTTTATATTTACTACCTTGGAATGCTATTCATGCAAGAGCCATTCCGGGCGGGCAAATCTCATCATGGCCATCTTCTTCAATTCGATGCTGTTTGATGAATTCCTCGTCTAAGTGTTGTAGAACTTTCCGGAATACGACATCTTAAACCTCGTCGGTTCTTCGGGAAAATCTTCTAGTTTGTTGTAATTTTTCCTTTCTTTTACGTTCGATTGTATGATGAAGGATCCGTGGCTCATCCTTACGGTATTCTATTATCTTCTTAAGTTTGGCAAGCTCTTCTTCTGAATTTTAAGTTACGTTTCTAAATGTTTGATTCTTCTTTCTGTTCAACCGGGATATCCCACCGTTTGTGGCTTGAATGGTAATGGGGCCCTTATCTTGGCTAAAGGCGGGGCACATCTTTGTTGTTCTATTTCTTCGTTGATCTTTTGGAAAAACTACGCCGGTTGGTGAAGTAAAGGGATCAACACCTTCGATCTCTGCGGTTGGCCCATAGATTGTTGACTAGAACTTCTTTGGTGAAGATTGAGTATTGCCTTTATTTTGAAAAACAAAGGTGAGTCCACCGGGAACATGGGAAGATTAAGCAAAGTATCCCGGGAGGATACGATGGTTGTGATGTGCGAGATGAAGATGCCATTTGACTTAGCGTTCTTCTTTGCCATATTTCTCTTTGCTCTCTCGGAAATAAGAGATTTAGGTTTCAAAAGCTTACTAATTTGTAGATTTTTGTTTCACTCATAACTTGGTTTAATTTGGATGTGAGGCTTGGTATTTATAGAATGGTGGTAAGGTTACCCTAGATTCTCCCCATAACTAGAAAGGATGGACCTACGGCTTACGTAGCCACCATCAAGTTAAAGGAGGCAGACTTTGTTGTTTTCAGGGACAAGATTCTCAGGATGCCACCATGCTTAAAGTCTTGAGGAACTTCTTGGTTTTCGTAATCCCCACTTTAAACATGCTTGATGGACCATCCTACGTCTTAGAGTAGGGTGTAAGATGGCATACCTTAGGCTAGGTGCGGTCCTCAAAGGTTTCATTGACCATCCTGCTAAGTTGATGCAAATAAAGTTGTTAGTACCTTTGATATGTTCAATATTTACTCTAAATTCATTACCTACAATGAAGTCTACAAAACACAACCATCTATTTAGAGATAGTTTATTTTCAGATTTTTGTGGTAAAAGGAAACGATTGCTTGGCAATGCGTTCTTAATGTAAACTCCATTTGAAATGACGAATAATTTAAATTTCTCCATTGCTCTAATTACGGCCAAAATCTTTGCGTATGTACTTGTCGGGGTGTGGTATATGTTCCATTATCATATCTCTTGATTTGCTCTTCCCTTTCTTGGACTTTCTTTCTTAAGTACGTATTTTAATACGACTCCTAATCCTCCTATTCTTCCATCGATTCTATAATCGGGTATACATTTTGGTGGTAATTGAAGTGGTTTTATTTTTCTTACTACATCCTTGATTTTACGGACTAATTTAATGTCCTCATTATTGAACCTCCTCTCTCTGTTTGTTTTGTTTTCATGTAAAGGGGTCTGCTGGTGGCTTAGGTTTGGTATAAAATTTCTAACATAGTTTAATTTTTCTAGAAAAGACCTAATTTGGGTTAAGCCTTCTAATGCATGGGCATATCCGGTATGCTTGTAGCTATATGCTTTTGTAATTCTATTTGTCCTTGTCCTATTAGAACACCTAAGAATTCTATCCTTCTACAACCTATCTTCATCTTCTTTTCGATAAGATAAGTCCATTCTTTTTACATTCATTAAAGAAAAATTATGAGATGTTCCATGTCTTTGGTTTGTAGAACTAAAGATTAAGATATCATCAATATACACTACAATAAAGGAATATTTCCTAAAAATCCTGTCCATCTTTCTTTGGAAGATTTGTGGCGCATTTTTCAAGCCAAATGGCATTACCTTCCATTAATAGTGGCCATTATGTGTGATAAATCTTTGTCCACTTCCTACTTTCTTTTTCCATTTTAATTTGCCGGAAACCACTTGTTTAAATCAAACTTACTTGTAAATAAAAGTATACCTAATCTTTTGCAATATGACTTCCTTGTTTGGCAAAGGATATTTATCTTCTTCGGTGTTATCATTTAATATTTTATAATTAAATACCATCCTACTTTCCCTCTTATTATCTCACTATGCTTATTTACTATGAATGCCCTTGTCCTATGCGGACTATTTGTTTATTCTATGGTACCTAAGCTGCAATAATTCTTTAATGTGCATCTCGAATTCTTGTTGTTCATATGGAGTTGCTTTTACCACGGGGTATGTAATCCTTAATTCGGGATTTATAATTTCTAACTTACATTCCTCACTAGTCATGTGTAAAAATTTTATTGGATTTTCTCCAATAATACCTTCTGCTTAAGACTTTCTAATAGTGGTGCAAGTTTTGCTTTCACGTTATCAAGCTCATGATAATCTACACTGTAGCTCACCTTTGTTCCTCCCATTCTATTTCTTCATGAATGTGAAGATTAGAAGTGTAAGGAGTAGTTGCTACTACGTCTAGTTTTTAAACACTGAAACTAAGTCTCCATGGACTATAATGTCTCTGACGGTGTCTAATAAATCTCATTCCTAAAATAAGCTGAGTCGACTTATTTTTGAGAAAGGGTTTTAACCATGTGAAAGGCAATGTATATATTTGATTATTAAATTTAAGCTGTTGAATCTCGCTAACTTTTTGGTCGACACAATGTTATTTCTAAAGGCATCATAAACTACCGAGGTTTTTACTACGTCTTTCTGATACCTCGGGAGGCTATATCTTATGATATATAGTTTTTTACTGGCTCCTGTATCTATAATTCCATCAACAGGAAGCTTAAATCCATAATTGAATTCTACAATAAAATGAAGATTGAGTAAATTATAGTATCTCCTATTTTGATTTATTATCATGACCTCCTTATGATCTTCATGTAAATTTTATTCCTCTCGTATCATCTTCCTCTTGCATAATTACTATTCCTTTTCCTTTAGATTTGTAATGATCTAATTCTTTTGTTGCTTTATCTAGCTTTGCTTCTAGCCCTCTTATCCTATTCAAGAGTTGTCTTATCAATTCTCTATCTAAATTATTCTCATCATATCCTATTGATATGCTTTGTCTAGGTGTCTCATTGTCTTGCTTAGCATCGAATTCTTCAAAAGTAAAATCATAGTGTTCTTGGGCACATCTCCTACAAAGTGATGTCGACATTTAAAGCAAGTTACTCTATGCTTTAACACATGAAAATAGAAGCATTTGTCACATCTATTCTTATAATTGTACCTAAAAGGTTCAAAGTAGTGATCACATGTAACCACTTCCTCTCGTGATATGATATGCATCAAATAAATACTTAGGATTCTGGTCTAAGCTATATCTTGGGGTTTTTCTTTACTCATAGATTAAAGGGTAACTCTTGGTCTGACATATGGGTTATGGTCATAATAAAAATTCCTTAATTCTTTTAAAAGCATATAAAGGAACAATATCCTTTCATATTTTTGAAAATCTTGATTTTGCCTATAACAAAATCTCTCATAAATATAAAAGTTCCTAATTATTGCATAAAGTAATGGAATTGTGTTCATTTTAAAACTTTTCCATCATCTCTTATATTTAAATTTACTGTTTTCTTAGATTCTTTTCTTGTACAAGATCTATAATTTCTCTAACATTTTCTCCTGTAGAAAGTAAATATCCTAGACTTACTAAAATAATATCTCTTGCTTCTAATTTCTTTTTATCTTTATCTTTTTCTGTAAAAATTCACGGGATTCCTCCTTTACTAATTTATGATATAATAAGCATTGTTCGGGATTATCTTTGTCTATTGTTTGTTTTCCTAAGGTCATAAATTTCTCTTGTTTCTTGATTAAATCCATTTACCCATTTTCAGGAGCAATTCAATACTTCCATAGGTGTCTTGGAAATCTATCAAATTTCCAACTTTCTCTAATCGATCTAAGTTGTCTTCTCAGAAGATACTACAAATATCACTATCCTTTTCACTATCATTGCTATCTAAACTTATAATATCAAATTCATCTGCTAGTTCTAATTATTGGAATAATTTTAACCTCTCTTTATTAGCTTTGTCTTATTTCGACATTCTCGCGCATAGTGGCCTTCTATGCCACATACGTAACATTTACATCTTCTAGGGGGCTTGTGTTTCTTGAATTTCTTTACATGATTATACTTAGGTCTTTCTTTCCTATAGTATTGACTCCTTTTAATCTTTTTTTCTAGGCTTATATTCTCTATGATTTCTTTGGGATATAAATCTTGATTACAATAACTATAACTAGAGACTTGTCTAGTTGCTTCTACTTCTAAACATTTATTTTAAGATAATCAAATGTAAATAAGATTGCGGGTCCTATTCCTACGATCTCATCATTCCCTTGATCTACCCATGATTTATATATTAAGTCTCCTAAAGGTTTGGGCAATTTATTGAACCATCTTTTGGTCAGTTACGTACTTTGTAAGCTGTTTTTTTTTTAGCGGCTAATGCTAAAATACATCTGGCTAAATTTTACTATTTCATTAAAGCGGAGATTTGTAATCTTTCCTAAATCTCTTCTTTAACATCTTATAATTTTGTTTCTCCTCTATTTGGATTTGTTCATAAAATTATAGATCTAATTTGATTTGTAATATTATAAGGGTTATACGCCATTTGGTTATATTATGATATTCTTGTGGATATATTATTTTCCAGTTGTTCAATAATTCTCTAGCAGTAGTGCCTAATAAATTTTCTATAAAATTAACGTTTGCTAATTCATCTAATTGGTACGAGATTCTTCCTATCGCATTCATGGCATCCGGTTCCCATCTATCAATGAGTTCGAGGCCATTTTTTGTGGATGTCTTGTTGTCAAAACTAACATACTTACCTTCGTTGTTTTTGCTGGGAATATCCTTATTACTTCTAAGGAAGTTTGGTTTACCTCTTCCTTTAGGGTAAGACCTTTCGGTCCAAATTTATGTTTGGATGGATATTGCATTGGTTGTGATGTCCTTTCACTTGTTGGAGACAAAACTTTCTTTGGTGCTACTCCTAATGGTGCACTAGGTCTGCGTCACTCATAGAGCTATCTTGGGTCTATGTTTGGATATCTTGCTCTAAAGGTGGAATTAAGGGTTGCTCATATTTCTTCATAAGAGCTTCAATATCCAATTCATCTAATTGTTTAACAAGTTCTTCATCTGTGTATTCCATATATATTTCATCCATATATGTCTCTATCTTTTCATGGCTTTTCCTAGGCCAATCCCCATAGGGATACCGCATTCTATTAAGAAATGAACATCATCTATATCAGGTTGGTAATATTTCAAAGTCTATTTCCCAATCATAATTTGGATAAAATTTATTAATATCCATCGGATATAATTATTTTTATTAAATAGTAGTGAAATTAAAAAACCCAAGTATTCATTTTTATTTTTAATATTTTTTAATTATTAGTTTTTGATTTTGCTTTATGGCATATCACGCAATACTTACTTAAAAAATTAGTTTAAAAATTAAGAATAATGTATTTTATTTTTGAAAACAAAATTTATCAAGCTAAATATTATAGATCACATTTGTTTATTAATCAATTATTTATCATTATATAACATTTACTTAATGGGTTATTTGGTAATATTACTATATAACCTTACTTTCTCTTACTTTCAAATCAAACACAAAATAGCGGGTAACCTTATTTTACATTACTTTTGTCCCAAACAAGAAAAGGGTTGAACCTTCCTAACCATTTCTCTTCTCTTACATTACTTTACTTTATGAACCCTTCTCACACTTCATCCAAGCAAGACCTTAAGGGCATACACATAGAAATTTTTATATAAAATAATCTATGACAAAAAATATAACATGCATTATAAAAACATAATTAAATCACATATACGTTTCGCGAGTTATATGGACCCCTAAGGAGTTGTGGAAGGATGTGACACATTCAACCCTAATGATGGAGGAAGGAAGATGCGTGAAACATAAAGCTCATCCTTTATCTCTTTGAGGGCATGTTTGGATTAGCTGTCAACTCTTTAAAAGTATATCTATTTTTTTCCACTAAGGTTGGACATCCCCTAACGGTGATACCCTTGCAAGGATGCTAAGTTGTTCATCAATTGGGATAGGCTCACCTAATCAACTTGATGCTACTCGCGATTCTTACTTACTAGATGTTCATTTACAAGCTAATGTGTTAGGCCCTTAAACAATTGATCACATATGGAGGGACTTTCTATGGTACGAGGCTAGTATGGATAAAAATTAATTGCAAGCTAGTATGATGGAGGAGCATATGCAAACCTATGGAACATGGGGTTAAGGTATTCAAAATCTCAAAGCGTTTAACAATGCCCTACTTGGCAATTGGTGGTGGAAGATTTTGACAAACACATCACGGTGTGGATCCCAAGTGGTTCACTTCAACTACTATCATAACAACCCTACAGATATCCCAAATGCATCTTCCTTTTTTTTTTTTTTAATAAGGCTACCAATTTGCCTTTTGACAATCAATACTTGTATGCCCTCGATCTTAAGAGATGGGGATTCTACATTATTTTGGATGGATTATTGGGTTAAAGATGGTGCACTTATGAATCTACGGCTTAAAGCCTTTAGGAGTGCACTTTAACCATTAGATACCAACAAAGATTGCATGGCCTCATCAAACATCACCCTCTTAATGTTGTGTGCCCCATTCTCATGAGCTTGTCAATAGGATCTCGGGGATCCTTAGATAACAATGATTCTAGCCGGTGGTCCTTAATCTCATATGGATGTTTTACGGTTAAGTTCTTATGTTAGTTTCCAATCTATAGGGACTACATTGTGAAGTGAGAAGAGTGGTTGTTTTGAGAAAGTTAACATCTTCGCTTGACTCACTTGGAACAATCTAGGTCTTGACATCGGAGGAACAGAATAAAAGAAGATATAATAAATCGTGGCGACTACTATTTATTTGGTTTTTCCGCTTGGGCGTTGAATTGGTAAACTACCTATTCACCCATTGTTGCTTTTTGCAGTGCGGGACTAGAGTCATCCAGTATTTATTTCCAGCATAACCTCTTATTGCGGGCTCACATGAGTTACTCCATGATAATCCCTGAATGACTTACTAGTTGCGATCCTTGAGGTCTTGGGAAATGCTAAGACTCTTTGGCTAAGGTGATTTTTTGGAATATGCTTCGGCCCGAGAGAGGATTTTCAAACAAACTAGCCCACCCACACCATCTGATTTTCAGAAAAATTAACCACACATCCCTTATTTATGGCTGCGGTTCTCTAAGGCTAAAATGGGAACTAGAGGGCTAGATCATAATGGTTAAGAAGGCTTTGGGGTTATTGAGGGTGCTTGTCGATGTGATACGAGGTGATCTTTATAGAACTCGTTTCTAACCCGGGCCAAGAATTGGTACTTGAAAAAACA
>CACTHL010000086.1:0-167816 GCA_902712375.1 Dioscorea dumetorum
ATTGTTGGAATTACTGTTGCCACTAGAAGGCCATGGGTATCTAGAGTCCCATTATCACTTATTAGGTTGGTAGTTTTGTTTGGTTCTTCAAGTCACCATTATCATTTAGTGATGTGCTTTTGGATTGACCAGAAGCCCTTGATACCCTCTGTCTTTTAGTATTACTCAGAAATCATCTGCCCGGTTATCACTCCAAGTAAGAGCTCCCCCCACCTTTGTTAGATTCTCCTTTGCTAGCTTTTGCTGTTTCTTTCCAAGTTCTATATGTTCATTTAGAGTTGGGGTACTCTGCCATGCTTTCAGCATCAAAATCCTTGACAGTATGAGGAACCTTGAATTGTCCCTGTCTCCCGTATCTGTAGCAAAACTTTCAGAACCAGCAGACTGAAAATCAGCGTCCCAATCAACAAAAAGATTCTTCAAATTGGTCACCTTTAGTATCAACAGAGCTCTTAGTCGCACCTGAGAAATGAAGATTTGCAGAGAAACCCAAATTTACTGAACCAGAAAATCGGTCACTCTCTGGATTAGCAATCTGTTTTCAGGTAAAATTGGCTCATTTGATGAACCAAGGGCATTACTGGACGGCTCCTTTTCAGTAAAAAAATTATCCAGATCAACACCTGATAAGTCCATAACAGGCATACTTTGGGATGGTGCCATCTCAATGCTGTCATCATCAACAACCTTTGGATCCAAAGGCCACTTCAGTTCAGATCTAACAGATCAGTCAAAACCAACTCGTCCTTTGGTGCATCCTTTTTTCTTACTAGACTCAGTCATTTCAGGCTCCAAAGTGACAGTTTCCTGCAAATTAGTTCTTTTTCTGAGGAATTGAGAAACACCTTCATCATGACTGGAAGATCACAAAACCCTACTTATGAATAAGGAAAAGACCCACCATAGTAAGTGAAAAGCATTTAAAAAAAATCTATTGAAAGTAGTCTTGAATGTGATGAAGAAGTATTATTTTTCCTGGAAACAACAAACTGAACACACTCTTGTTCATCCATATTTTTAGTAGAACCACTGCAACCATGCACATGACAATTTCCAAAACTCTACAGAATTATAACAAATGCATGTTATGGTAAAATGTGGTATCAAGGGTTTCTCCAAATCAACGAAAAGAAAAAATAGAAATAAAAGAAAAGGATACCACAAACACACAGTTATACACGGCAAAAATGGTAAGTTCAAGCTCTATTAGAGGTGTAGACGACACTACAATACAACAACCTACACATTTCAGATCACAGCAAACGCAATTTAGTCACTCTAAAACCCTGACTCGATAGTGTATCTATTCACCCGACTAAAGAGCACATCTCTACAATATTCATGCGAATTGAGCAAGTACTTCATACAATGCACCAAAACAAAACAACGACTTCCGAACAAACACATAAACTTCGTCTTATCCAAGGAAAATGGACATACAGAAGAGTAAACCATAAGAAGTAATGGAATAAATATTGGAAATTTTTAAGTGCTAGTTTGATGCAATAAAATGCACCATGATTCCAAAATTTACAGTAAACACGAACTGAATCGAGCAATAAGTCTTCATGGTTGCAAGATATTATACTTTAATCTTTCAAACTACCACAAAAAACATCAAATTAGAAGAGAATTTGAAGAGAAGGAACTCACGGAACCATCGAGGCCGAGGAATCGAGGAGATTCCGGTAAGCTACAGTGGAATTGAAGGAGATGGTGAGAGGGTACCATCCAGCCGAGGTTCTGCGCCACAAAAGACGCAGATCGTGGACAGGTGGCCTCGGAGGAGCCCCCCGCATGGCATCTGGTGCACCGGAGGTGGGGAGGGAGGGAGGGATCGAAGGCAGCAACGGCGTCGGCGATCGAGGGAGGGGCAGCGTGGGGGAGTTGTAGGATTGGATGCAGGCGTGCTCTCGAAGCCGGATCTGGAGGTCTCGTATCACGGCAGTTGGGATCTCGAACGCCATAGGAGTGAGCTCGCAGCTCTCGCGCAGAATGAAATCGCGTACACCACCCCCTCGGGCCCTCTCTCTCTCTCTCTCATCTTTTTGCATTTTAATCCCTAAAATATTTTATATTTATAACTATTCAATTTTTTAAAGATTTTTTCAGTCATACACCAATGAGTAGATGCAAAACGAATGATGTTATTTATTTACTTATTTATTTCTTTAAATAAATTTGTAGCATTTATATTAAACAAAAAATAAAAAAATATAATTTAGATCATAAATTTGAGTGATATAATTTTATAATTCAAATTTTGATGTATATGATAGTATTTACAAAAAAATCAACGCAATGAATAAACATAAGCATGCATGCACAGTGAACACTTTTATATTTATATATATATATATGCACTTCATTGATTGAGAGAAATATTTTTTAAAATTTTTTCTCTCAAATTGATCACAAATAACTATCTAGGGTGAAACAATATTGAATCTTAATCAATTTTCTGGTATTTGACAAATATTTCTAATTAAATTTTTTTTCTAGAAACACTTTATAGTGTCGCTTGGTTACCTCAATTATACAGCTTTCCATATCTCCTTAGAGTAACTTTTGAATAAAAATAAAGAAAAAAAATTAACAATAAACAGTTTTTGCCAAGGTTTGGAATTAAGAACAGATGAGGATTAGCATCATCTCGTGATCAGGGACTTGCTTTGAGATCTGTGCTGGATCATGATACAACAAGCAGAAGCTTTCAACTGATCTATGTTTGGTCCCAATCAAACAGTCCCTAAATCATTCTCTCCTTCAATTATTGGAAGACAATTTCTGCCACAGTGTGTGCCATTATTTTATGCTCATCATAAAAATAGAAATGAAAAAAAATTTAAATAACATATATATATATAATTTGAATGTTTTAATTCACAAGAAACAAAATCCAACAAGAACACCACAGATCTTTAAACATCATAAGCCTTCTTCCAATCTAGAGTGCTCATCATTATCGAACATGGGTGCCACCAAACCTCTTCTTATTTTTTTTCTCCCGGGAATCTAACTACTTTAACCACTCATTATCTATTTATTATTTATATACACTACCAAGGAAGGTTGAGAAAAAAGTCTCTTCCATAATTATTTATTTGTTTCCAAAGAAAAATAAAAAATTAGAATAAAAGTTTTGATTTACCAGAGATGGCAATCCAATGTTGATGTGAGTGAGGTGCTGACAGTTAAAAAAGAAAATTAATTTGTGCTTCTATTATTTGCCAAAGCTTTGGTAGACCGAATAAAGAGAGAGAAGGAAACACTTATTTACTAAAGAACCGACCATATTTATTTATTTATTTATTTATTTATTTATTATTTAATTTTGTGACAAATACTGTACTTAACCTTCCAAGTTTTCTAAAATTAATAATGATATCTTTAATAATTAAACAGAATATAAAATCCAGGTCACAAGCTTCACATCAATCTCATTGAGGCCAAACCACAAACACCTTGAGGACAAGCTTTACATCTCATTCAGGCCAAACAACAAACGCATTGAGGGCACACCAGCAATGGCCACCGCCGGCGCCGCACTGGCGCTGGTCGCCGCCATGATGATCTTCACACAGGCAGAGGCAAGCTTAGCGGCGGAATTCCTGGGCCCGCACAATGCCGCGCGCGTGGCGCTCGGGCTCCGGCCGCTGGTTTGGGACCGGAGGCTGGCGAGCTACGCGGCGAGATATGCGGCCGGGCGGAGGCAGGACTGCGCGCTGGTCCATTCGAATGGGCCGTACGGGGAGAACATATTCTGGGGAGGAGGGGGAGGGTGGAGGGCGGCGCAGGCGGTGGCGGCGTGGGTGGCGGAGCGGAGATGGTATCGGCACGATGACAATAGCTGCGAGCGGGGGGAGGAGTGCGGGCATTACACGCAGATCATATGGAGGAGCACGAGGAGAGTGGGGTGCGCGATGGTGACGTGCGCTGCTGGCAGAGGAGTGTTCATCACCTGCAACTATGATCCTCCTGGGAATTATATCGGAGAGAGGCCTTATTGATTTTTATTTATATATATATATATATATTTTTTTTTTGTCTAAAATAAAGTTCATATATTTGATGGCTTTTTATTATTTGATTTGGATAATGATGTGTATTATTAATACTTTGTTTGATTTTGTATTGTTATTGGTTTTTTTTTAATAATTGAGATTTTTATATAATTTTTTTAATTGTTTTTATATTTTATACTAACTAGTATTTGATCTACTTGCATGATCCCTTGTATAAAATATTTCTCTCACTGAGTAGAGGGATTTGAACTCTGCTCACATAAACAGAGAGAATATATGCTAGTCTCTATGATATTTACTTGTCCACATGGTTGAAAAAAAATTTTATTTAATTTAAATTATATAATAAAATAGATTTTATATTATGTTATTTAATTTTTTTTATATTTATTTATTTTATTATTATTTGTTATTTATAGAGGATGGGCACGGCATTTTACATAAACATGTCTCAAATTCTCACTTTTATCTGAAGGTAATATATTATGTTAATGTTGTATAATAAAAATAGTGTTGTATTTAATTATTTGTACAATATAATTATTTTATTTAATTGTTCTTGTAATCTTTCTTCTAACTCATCTATTTCCTATATTAAACACTAAAACTAGATACATATTTTGAAATAATAAAACCCCCAGAAAAAGAATATTACAACGTAACTTGCCACATACAAATGGAATTATTCTGAAATGCACTTGAATATAATTTCAAATGATGCAATATTTCAGAATAAATACAAACTCACATTATAATTATATATTCCGTTAAATAATGTGTTCATCTTCTCCTTCCTCCTCTTTTCCTTCCGTCCCTTTCTCTGCTGCATTGAGAGCATTAATTGAACCAAATTGATGGAGATGGGCTGGATAGCAAGTTCATGGATGTCCAAATTAAGGCATGTCACAGAGATTTGGTGGCTAGCATTGAAATATGTTAGCAGTGGCGTTCACATGTAAACATTGAAACTATTTAAATACTAACAAAAATGGTGCAATAATGACGTTTATATTTTGGTGAATTGAAAAGAGGCTAACATCAGTGACATGGATGCCATTAACATGGCAGGTTCAGGTTTGATAAAAAACGCTAGTTATTTATTGTACAAAGTTAGTTCTCGATTTTGTCCACATTGCTTATTGTTTTTGTCCTTGAAGGTTAGGACAGATGTCACCCCACAAATGCCATACACTCATATTGCAATTGATCGTATGAGAATTGGATTGCATACTTAATCTTGCATGAAAAAAATAACTAATCTTGCACTAGAACTAAGTCCTATAGTACTTTGTGCACTAGAACTCTCCAGTGTTGTGCATAATGAATCTTTGCTCATCATGCTTTTAAACACCTAATCTTGCATGAAAAAAATACTTTTCAGCCCAATGTTTAATTTGAATAAAAATGATAATTTTCACATTTTAATAAAATTTTAAAAAGTAATCTCAATCTTACATCCAGAAAAAAAACTAAACTATTTTTTTTTTAACTAAATATAAATAAAACTAGAGATACAATTCCAAAAGAAAAGAGGGAAACTTGCCAAGGACTTAATCCAATAACCACTGTAAGCTAGTTGCCGTCTTAGCTCAGCCGGTAGAGCGCATGGCTTTTAACCATGTGGTCGTGGGTTCGATTCCCACAGACGGCGGAATCTTCGAGTTACTTTATGAATAACTATAGAGTTATTATTTCTATATTTAAATAAAACTAATACTAAATTTTGTATATGCTTTTTAATTCAATCAATAGCTATATACAGATAAATTTAAAAATGATTATTATAAATGTCAAAGAGCGTGTTTAATAAAAAAATTGGATGCCAACAATTTTTTATTTATTTATATTGTATTTTTATGTTTATGTTTATTTTGTGAGCACTCCAATTTGAGGTTGAGTTTGATTTATTGATACCAAATTTTTTTTATATATAGTGTTTGTGTATTTTTATCGAAGAAGTGTGATTCTAGTTCAGCAATTTGAAACCATATATGCATTAGGATATTAATTTTTTATTTATGCATGTTTTAATTTGATTTTGGCTCGTTCACTTTGTCTTAAAAAAAAGATAGTATTTGAGAGATGTGGGAACTAAAGCATGCTAAATTTAGTTGAAAAATGGGAAATAATCTAAGAAGCATGACGAAATAATATAAAACGGAAGAAAACAGGAAAATATCCAGTGTATGAGAAGCATGGCATATAGAAACACGTTTTTGAGAGAGAAAAGACATGAAAATCTCCATTGGATTGGAAATGTTTACAACGATGACCAAAACCAACACCAAGTGTTCTGATATTTCTTCCCAAATACACATTAGATTCATATTACAAGAGCTACATAAAATCTAAGATTAATTAAGGTTTTTGCAGTATAAAGTCAGCGTGAATTCCCGATGTCAGCTGCTCTATACCAGGTGTCCTTGTAGCCTTGTTTTAACTGACCACCATTAGTCCCATACGTGTATGAAGCGATCCCGCTCGGTAATGCACGTGTCATCATCCTCGCCCCTCGCTCGCGCAGCGCTCCAGGTACGTGCCCCTTGCCATACGCTGCGTGAAAATGTTGCTCAAATCGGAATCGCTCTCGATTCTTCCCACTTTGATCAAATGTCCGAAATCCGCCTAGACTTGATCCAATACTCTACGTTATGAAGTCTTGAACACTTGACTCTTGGTATGGCGCTACCTCACGTGCTCACCGGACGGCCCGCAGTCCGGCCCCGACGTTCCGCGTGCCCGTCTCCACCGTCTCCGCCAGCTTTGATCACGACACCTTACCTCGCACACAGGCGCTAGCAAACTCGCGGGGTTCTACGCCCACGTGAGCTTAGCCTATGTTAAATGTCGTCCGTGATTAAATCTCCAGGTAAAGATCATCAACCCTTCTGATAAACCACTTTCCATTTATTTAGTTTTCTTTATTTTTATTAGGCTCTCTCTTGAATTACTTTGCTCTCCCATCTCAATGCCAATGTTTGATAAAGGACCTTTCTGTCTGCCACCTTCTGTCAAATCAAATCCAATCAAATCCGTCATCTGAAACCTAGTGATTCTCAATTCTCTCTCTTTCAGAAACAAAAGCATAGCTTTCATGGCTAGGAGTTAGGGGCTTGCCACAATTATATTTGGGTCTTTCTGATGATAACGCTCTAATTCTTCAATTTCTCACTTATCATTGAATAAGTTTGTAAATTTTTCAAAATTAGGTTCAGGGTTTGCTACAATTATATGTAGTCTTTTTCGTAATTAAACTTCAATTCATTTTTTCTAAGAGGAAAAAAAATCTAAAGATTAAGTCATTGTTAGCTAAAATAGATCTATTTAATTCATAACCTCTCATATTAATAAAAGAAATGAATAACTTGTGAGGCTTGATTATAAGCATCGATAGTGACATTTATCAAAGTATTGACAAAGAGATATATTGAATACATAATGATTTGATCAAAATTAAAGAACATTATATATTCATGGTTTATCAACTTAAAAATTATTAAAGAAGATTTCAAGAGATAAGGTTGTTATATATATATTCATTAATTACTCTGTGTTGTTTCTCTTCCCTATATTTAATTTTTTCTAATCAAATTTTGTATGTCATAGTCAATATTAAAATTGAATCATTTTAATAATTAAATATAAAAACACACAACTATCACTAAAAAAGTTCTCCACCAATGCTCAAACCATACGTTATATGATGTTTACAAAGGCATGATCACAATTATCTCTGTATTTTCTGTCTGCATAAAATGTCTACATAAAAGTCTAGAGTGTTTTAATTAGTCTATAATTAAATTATATATATATATATTAGATTTTTTGAAGGCGATCTCCATTTCTTTTTTTTTTTTAAAAAAAAAATCCATAGCAACAATTTTGGCCATAAATGAGCCTCTCAAATAGGAGAGAGAGGAAGAACAATGTCAATTGGTGATGTGATGCATGTCATGATCTTGATGCACCATGTTCTACAGGTGGATATCCTACATGCAGTTGTTGTCCTTGTGGTCCTTGAAGTTAAACATGGTGCTTGGCCATTTATCAGTTAACTCTCTTAATTTAATAATTATATTGTTTAACAGCATCATTGTAATCAGATTGACCTGACCCGACAAGCTCAATCTAATAAAATACCAATGTTTGCTTTAAAATGTAAATAAATTATGCAAAATTTATTTATTTATTTATTTTGTTTAACAAGAAACCCCAATCCTTGATGTAAAGCTATACTGGGTCAACAAGTGGTAGAATTCTTTATTTATATTTGTGATAAATGTAGATATATGCCACGTTAGGGACAGGCTGAAGGGTACGAATGCGAACTCTATAACACATCTATGCAAATTGGTAAATTTTATTTTAAGTATTTTTTAATATGTAATATCTGCACACTGTGAATAATTAAATGAAGTAGGATATTACAAGAACAGAATGCCCAAGATAAAACACAAGTTAGACAAAGTCTTGTCCTCTCTTTAACAAAAGCAAAGGAAAAAAATAAAATAAAAGAAAGCACATAATTAAAAAACAAGTGTTTCCACTAACCCACCTGCTTTTCTGTCTTTCCAACAACAGGAAATAAATAAAATAAAATAAAATAAGTCCCAACACATCTCTCCTCATTAAACCCAATCCCAAAGCCTTTCAATAAAATATTGGTACGTCATCAAATCAGAGAATTTGAATCCCTCCCAATTCCACTAATGAGTGTTTCATATATACACACCAGTGAAGCGAGAGTATCTTACTAATCTTAATTAATGTCCAGTGATCACTTTTGAAAGAATTACACATTTGGTTTATCTAATCAAATACATGATCTCCCAAATGTTAGTATCACTGAAATAGAACACACATGCACATGAAGGTAAATAAATATATTCATCTTTGCTTACAGTAGCTATATATATATATATGCAAACAATAAATAAAGCTAATTAAATCTGAAACATTGATCATCCAATATATTAGTTTAATGCAATGCAATGCATCAGGGTGACATAACACAACTACTCTCTTCCATTGATTCTATTGAATCAATGTCACAATAAAGCAGACAAAAAAAAAAAAAAAACCTGAAGGGAAAGACATTAGAGAAAAAGCATAAAAGAAAAAAGCCCAGAAAGGAGAAGGCAGGGAAACTACTGTTGCAAAAACAAAGCTTGAAAACAATCATAATTAACAAAGAGTCATAAAATTAACTTGATCATGCATGGATGATCAGCTGTAAGCGCTCCACTCCCTGACTCACCATGATCACCACTCTCTCCATCTTCTCCTCTCTTTCCTCCACATCATTCTTAGCCTGCTTTCCTTCACCAAAAAGAAGATGATGATGATGATGATGATGATAGATGATGATGATGGTGTAGCACGGCTTGAATTAATGGGAGTGGCCAAGAAGGTAGGCTTCTCTTCTCCAGCCATGATCACCACCAACCTCACCTCGGAGCATTGCTGTGTGGCAGTTTTGATCATCTCCTCTTGCTTCATGTTGGTCATCTCTCCGTTGTCAACATGAGTTATTGTGTCCTCAGTGCTATCAAGGTAGCCTGAGAGCTTCCAGTAGGAGCAAGCAAGAATGGAAGCGCAAAGGCGATGAGGCCAAGCATGGCTGCTAGGCCTCCGAACAGATACGGCACCGGAGGTGCCACCCGGTCGAGTGCGCCTTGTGCTGGTGGTGCACCTCTGGTTGTGATATTAATGGTGATGTTGTTGGCTTTGTCCATGCATCAAAGCTTGATTCTGATCCCATCTTCCAATTGAGCATATATATATTTGATGTTTGTTATTGTGTGTATTTTAACTTGGTTTTTTGTATGTTGAGTTGGAGAAGGACGAAGAGTTTTTTGAGGAAGTAATGGAGAGGAGTAGCAATGAAATTGTGTTTGGAGGATGAGGTGAAGATGCTTGGTGTTGTGTGTAATATATATAGCCTTGAGGTGTTTTGCATTTGGTGCCATCTTTGGAAATTGTAATGGAATGTGGGACATTGCCTCTTCAGTGCTGCTCTCACATTGACATAATGAAGATTTTAGATGTGTAAATTCCATACTTTTTTTTTTTTTTTTTTAATATTATGCCACTATTTTTTAGATAATGGTTCAGGTATATGATTCATATGTAAGAAGGTGAGGGTTCAATTTTTTTTAAATATATAATTAAAATATAAATAGAGTGAGTATGTGTGGTGACTTCTCCATATTATTAAATTAAATTATTTCATTCTGTTTAATAAAAATTTTGAAAAAAATAATGCTAGCTACTATATGTCATTAGTGGTCTCTGCATTAGGATTAAGATGTTAGTGGTGGTTAATTTGTAATTATTTAATCCAGTATTAATTTGTTGTTTTTAAGATTTAATTTTGCATCTTATTTGTTGTGATAAGTTTAGTTTAAGTTTTATAACGTAAGGAATAGTTGATAGATATAAAAGTAAGGATATATATAGAGTGAAGAACTGATCACCAAAGAAGAAGGAATTTCATCTTTGGTTTTGATTCTTATTAACCATGGAATAAAATATAACTAGATTTTCATATCACATCACACTGCCTGGAGCTCCCCTTTTATCCTTTCCATTAGCACAATTTGATTTCGAGATTAAATTTCAAGAAAATTTCATTAAAAGAAGGGTTTTTCTCTCCGGCGAATTTAATTATTTATTAACTAAATATAAAAAAAAATGATGTTACTGTGACAATAGTTTAGCGGTTAAAACACTTATTCATGTTATAAAAATAATAATATTTTTTAATAATCAAGCTTAGTTTAAGTATTTTAATTAATGTTCTATTATCTCGTTTAAATGGTCTAATTAAACTGTATTACAAACCAAAAACAATATAATTAATAACTAATCCAGTGTTGAGAAAATATTTTTTATAAACATTACATAAAATAAAATTATGGTTTAAAATTTTAAAACCACACCAAACTGATCTCCCTCTGGTGACCACCACCTCAAAAGCAAAAAATCATGCTTGAGTTATATAATCACTGATTAGTGACAACCATAATCTCTAATTTAATTGCCAATGGATCAGAGAGAATAAATTTTTCACAATCAGAACTTCTTTTGAGATTCATCAAAGGCAAGTGGGAATCCATTCAGCCTCCATTCCACTTCCTTTGTCTTTTAAAAAAAAAAAAAGTTATAATAGATGAAAAAAGAAAAATTATTATTATTATTAACTTTAAATATACTTGTTGGAATCTAGCTTCTCAAGCTGAGGTGGTGGGAAGCACAACTTGGAGGGGCTGCCCCCAATTTGGTAGAAAAATGTGGAAGCATATAATATTGGTAATATGGTACTTTATATCTACACCATTTATTTTTAAGAGAAAATTTACACCAATTTTGGACTATCATGTAAAAATTTTCTTTCATGAATATGTGGTTGAAATTTTTGGATGTAAACAAAATATATATATATGATAGAAATTAGAGATGCACACAATGATGGAACAAGTTTAACAAATACAAATGCCCTCATCATTCGGGAGTTTTAGATTTTGATCTATAGTTTTATTCGAAATGAATAAGGACCATGCACCAATAGATCAAGAGGCTATTCGTTTATTTTCAAGTCAATCATCGTAAAATTTTGATTTGTTTATGATAAAGAAGTTTGGTTCATTAAAATATATAAACTAAAATATATAAAACAAAAAAAAAACTCTTAACACGCAAAACAACATGTTAAAATATTAATTAGTTTAATCTCAATAAATAAGCATTTAGGCAAAGGAGGTATAATAAATTAATATTTATTAAATTAAGCACGAAGAAATAACCAAAGAAATAAAATTAGAATATTTTGCGGCTCTTTTGTCAATTTAAAATATTTTATAAAAATATAAATTATTAAGGAAAATGGAGACAACCTAACACTCACTTATTATATGGTTATTTTTATTTTTTTTAACTTTTTTAATTTAAAATTATAAAAAAGTTATCACTTTATTCAATGAATCAACATAACATTTAGTTCTATGAAAAAAACTTATTTTTTATAGACATAAACTTAGTCATTTTATCATGATCACGTGTAGTATAAAAGACCAAAAATTAATATATATTTATTTATAGACAATGAAAATCAAGTGAGCTTCTCTTCATATACTACAAAACTTGGAAAAACTGAAAATAAAACTATTTTTTAATATTAGATTATATATATATATATATATATATATATTTATTTTTGAATAATAACCAAGCCACCAACTTTGATTCTCCTAAATTAATTCGTTCATCCATACACAAAAATTTTTATTCTTAAACAAGTGGAAAGTTATTAAAACTAACTTGAGTTGCAAGTTTTCGACATTTTTTTTTCAATGACTTCAGCCTAAAAACATTTTTAGCAAATACTTTAAAACAAAAAAGAATCTTCGATTTCTATATCATTTTGAAAGCTCAAGTAGATCGATCTTATACCTCACACTTGATGCCTTGTTTTCCAAGTGGTGTAAAGCATCTCATTGCATTTGGTTCTTAGTAACATGAACTACTTAATTAAAGAATCAATTGATAGGGAGAGTTAAACCCTTCAATGCAAACCCTTGTCGGCCATGCTTGTCTTAAAGTCCACCCTTCAACTCTCAAGAGCTCTTCAATGAGAAACACAAAGAATCAAACTTAATAAAAAGGAATTAAAAAAAGAATCTTATTTCACATTTACTTGAATCATATTGCAAAAGTTGGTCGAATAAATATTATTCCTTTTCATTTAATCATAATCAAAGTTGACTTTCATTGCGTGATGTCTTATTTTTATTGAGGTTGTCTATGAGACACGTAAACTTTTTATTAAAATAAATAAATAAATAAATAAAAATGCCTTAGATAAAAGCAAACTCATGAAATATTGAGAATCACAAATAGAATCACGCTTGCTTGTCTTTCAATAAATGCACAGTGTGCATGCATGATGTTAGAATCTTATGATTCCGACATAATGTAATTTGAGATTGCAAGAATCAGATCAAGTAACAAAGAATATTAAAAATTTATTATTTTTTTATTATTTTTAAAAAAATAGATAAACCACTTAAACTAATAGAAAGCAAAGTACCGAGAAAAAAAAAAATACAACAACGTTAAAGTGCATAGACAAAACTATAGAAATGGATATAAAAAAACAAAAATAGATAATTTGATGGGAGGATATAAGATATAGTATTCTTCCAGGTAATTTAAGTAAAATTGATAATAAATTACCTAGATCCAAAGACAAATGCATGTATATTTTATTAAAAAGAAAAAAAAAAGTTTAGAGAAAGTGGAGAATTCTTATGATATAGTTTGCATTATTTATTATTAATGAATAATATTTATACTAAGAATGGGTTATCAATTGGAGATTAGGATAATTGTAGACATTAGAGAAGCACATTCATTTATTAATGACAATAGAATGGGCCAATGAAGAATTTAAAAGACAGCCCAGCCCAACATTAAAAATAAGTTTTTTTTATTTTATTTTCTATATATTATTTATTTATTAATAATTAGGGGGATAGGCCGTCCTGACTCTTGAGTCCTTTCGTTTTATTTATAAAAGTTTAGGAATCGGTTTCTTTTTTTTTTAAATAAATTGGAGATGTTGGACATTGTTTTGAAATATTTTTACAAATCAAAATGGGGTTATGAATAATAGTTGTTTAAAAAAAATAAAATATCAAAACAATACCATTTAATATAAATAATAAATAGTGAAATAAAATATAAATATTTAACAACGAGAATCCAGAGTGAAAACTCCTTCGGATAACCCGCGAAAGAGAGCTAGGGTTAGGGTTAGGGTTTTCTCTATCGCCATGGCCGGAGCTGGCCTACATCCATACCATCAGCCATGGGCGGCACCGCCCCCTCCGCCTCCGGCGGCTGCCATCGCCGTCGAGAATCCGAACCGCCCCTCATCCGACGAGGTGACAAACTTCTCCTTTGTTTTTGCGAGATGCGTCCTTGTTTCTCACTGACTTGGTGATTATTGATTGATTTTAAGGTCCGTACGATTTTTATCTCTGGATTGCCGGAAGATGTGAAGGAGAGGGAACTGCACAACTTGCTCCGGTGGCTCCCGGGCTTCGAGGCGTCGCAGATCAACTACAAGGGTGAGCAACCGATGGGGTTCGCGTTGTTTACCATGGCACAGCACGCCATGGCTGCCAAGAACGCTCTCCAGGTGCGTTTGTTTGTGATTCTGCTTGGTTTTGCTTGGGGTGAATAAGGAGACATTGCTTGTGTGCAGGACTTGGTTTTTGATGGGGAAACAAAGTCGGTATTGCACACTGAAATGGCAAAGAAGAATCTTTTTGTCAAGAGAGGTGAGATCTTCTTTGCATACTTGTTGTCTCCCTCCTTTCACTTTGATATGAGACTTCTGATTGTTGGAATATGTTATGTCATGATTTTTATTTTGCCAGCACATGTTTGCATTGCCATGTTAATGCGCTCAAAATTGTATTACTGAGACTTGTCCTAGAGGTCCCATTGATATGCATAATGTATCTCTGGGTATATTTTTCAATCTGTGCCTTTTGATTTCGTCCATATTTCTTTGGAAGTATATTTAAAGGGTCTTCCCTATCAGTGCAATGTTGGTGGTGGCAGGGACACATAACTATGCGCAATCACCTATAGAAGTTTTAAATGGCTGTTCTTGTCCATGGGGTTTCACATGTTTAAAGATTTAGTGATGTTGTGTTGCAGAAGGTCGTTGAATCTAATGTTATAGTTTGCAGTTATAGGCCAAAAGGGAAAGGTTTAACATGCTTGGCCTGCAGACACTACCATACTATGTATATTGAATACTTTTTATGTTCCCATAGTACAAGGAGCCTTGTGCACCAAGTTAACAGGTGAATCTGTTACTTGGCCTGGAGACAATTCCATTATTCTTGTGTCTCTGTTGTTGCACTATATTCAAGGCAAATATATGCTTTTATATCAGATTAGCCTCTCTGATTTATTTTGGGAAGATCTGATGCTCAAGTGTTGTTACATATAGATTTGGTTGATGCTGATATGTTGAGTTACTAACTTCTCAATCTGTAGGTGTTGTTAATGATTCAAGCTCCTTTGACCAAAGCAAGCGCATGAGAACTGGTGGGGACTATACTCATACAGGCTACCCAAGCCCTTCTCCTTTTCACCCACCACCAGCACCGGTATGGGGGGCCACGGGTAGGAGTTCTCTTTGCTATTAGATGTGTGCATTTTTTCAGTGAGAATAATGTTGATCGTTGTTTTCTCTCTACAAATTTCCTTTGCCTTTTAAACAAGTTAGTTGTATTGAGACTTTAAAGTTAACAAGTCTCTTAAAAATATGTTCAGTTTTGTAAACCTGTTGCTTATTGATTATGCTGGTTATATATACATACATACTTATGGATGAATGTAGGTATGTATATACACATATCAATCTGAATGTAATTTTGATGTGTGTTTGGATTAGGTATATTGCTCCACCTGCTCCATATGACCCATATGCAGGCTACCCAGTGGCTCAAGTGCCGATGCCGCCTCCTACTCCTGTGCCAACACCTAGTGGTTATGCTCCCATCCAGGTTGTAACCATGCTCAACTTACCATCCCATATCCATCATTCAGTTTAACCTCTTTTCGCACTTTTTTGGGTTGCACTTGTTAAATGTTCAAACTCTTGTAACTTTACTAAGTTGTAGGTGTCCAACAACCCTTTCTTTGTAGTAGGCATACACATTTTAGGAATTATCTGAAGTATATTACTTATGTGATTTGCCTCTTGGTCTCCTTACTAGTATGGAAGAGAGGCATTTTAATTTTTTGAATAATCATTTTCATGTAATATAAACTTGAAGCATGTTAATCCCTGTGAAATACTTTCTAATGTTTCTTCTTAAGGCAGTTGAATTTGACTGATATATTCTTGTTTTTTCCGTGCCGAAAAGTCACTCATGCTTCTGTTTCTGATTTGTTAACCTCGGGTTCTCATCTGCACTACTATAAAAACTATTACATCTCTTAAAAAAGTTATGCCTAAAAACTCTTGTAAAGAAATGATGTAAAAACCTTTTTCTTATCATAAATGTCCTTCATGGCTAGCATATAAGTGAATTTTTTAGTAGACAATTTTAATGATTATGAGCATTGATGTAAGTGTTTTGAGCATTTCAGAAAATGTCCCATTTATCTTATTTTCTTGTTGTCTTTGTTCCACCTTATATTTCTACTTGCCTTCTCTTTGTAATGTTATAGTGGATATCATTTAATTATTGGACCTATAGTTGTCCAACTTGCTTCTCTTTATAAGGTGTTGCCTTGTTTCCTCTATGCAGAATAACAAAGACAATGCCCCCTGCAATACTCTGTTCATTGGCAATCTTGGAGAGAATGTAAATGAGGAAGAACTCAGGGGTCTTTTCATTGTGTATGAATCTTGTCATTGTTCATTATTTTCTTTTATGAATTTATTTTTGATAACCCAAGCTTCTAAACAGGCCAAAAAATAAAAAATTATTGAACCTGTCTCATGTTATCATAACCAAGCTCCTGACCTGTAAAGATCAATGGTGCCTGTCTTCCGGTATTTTACCGGGAGAGAGGGGTGAGATCATTAGAGAAAAAAAGATCTGTTCGTATGTATGTGTTTAAAAACTTTATAGAGTTAGGATTTTTGTTTTTGCTTGATTTCCAATTTTTAGGTTTTTAAAAAGTTGATAAATGACATCAATGTCAGTTAGAAATAAGCTGCCGGAAAAAGAGGGTTGGTTATATATATATATATATATATATATATATATATATATATATATATATATATATTGTGGGAGTTAGGTTATGGATCTCAATGGTTGTGAGACTAACGCATTGCATAGCATATGTTGCTAAATGGTCAAGTATACAAACCTTAGTTGTGGACTTTGCTGTGCATAACACTGTCAATACCTAGCATCTATTTTTGAACTAATTGCCTACTCTGAATCTCTGACAGGCAACCTGGCTACAAACAAATGAAGGTTTTACGTCAAGAAAGAAACACTGTCTGCTTCATTGAATTTGAAGTATGTGAACTACAATGCATATCCCTTTATCGATTTTCTTCAACAATCCTTGCTTCATTTGGACCTTTTTTTATGCTTGTTTTTCATGCAGGATGTGAGCAGTGCTACAGCTGTCCACCAGAATTTGCAGGGTGCTGTTCTCCCTAGTTCCGGGCGTGGTGGCATGCGAATACAATATCCTTCTATACAATATGAATATTCACAAAGCTATCAACCGTTAATTAATGGAGATTTTCTCAAATTATTTGCACTAAAATGTTTGTACGACAATATTTACTTAGAAAATTACCTGTTTAAAAATCTTCCATCTGTTATTTTCCCCGATCACTGAAAATTTCCACTCAGTTCAACTGTTATGAAAATAGTGACTAGGTAAAATTCATTTTTGGGTTTTCCTGTTTGTTTCCTTAACTTCTTGAACATTTTCGAAGAATCCCTTTGGGCGAAGGAAGGACTCAGTCAATGGTACTGGACCTGATGCCAATGGAACCCCAACAACCTATCAGCAATAGCTTCAAGGGATGTATTTTGCCCTTTATGCATCTCCCTCATGAAGCTTTTTGAGTAGCCATGGATCCAATGATGGAAATCATGCTGTTGCATTCTACATCATAAGTCATCACCAGCATCCTTGCATGTGTGAATGCACCTGACCATGAGTGCCATCACCATCTTCTATCATGAGAGTTACTTGGGCCATTTTATATATTTCTGTTATTATATGTGCATTGGCACCATTAATTTGGTTAATTAGTGACATGTATTTTCTAGTTGAGGGAGGGCAGTGGGATAATTATATGAACCATATACTGAAAGTTGTCCATGCTTGCATTGGCATTAAGATCTAGTATTTCTGAGACATGTATTTTGGCGCACTAATTCATTACTTTGTGAATCGTGTCTGCAGAAGTTATTTCATGCTGCATATAAGAGCTGGAGATATTGAGCATTTACCTTCGATTCTATTCACCAACACATCCATCCATCCATCCATACATACATCCATACATCCATCCATATATAAATGTAGCATGAAGCTGATCCCTATGTTTTACTTCCAGGAGAAGCATAGATCCAAAATTGGAAAATTGGCTGCTGTTGTTTCTTTGCAGGTTTTGTATCACAGATGAGAGGTGCTGTTCAGAGGTAGTATATGTGGTAAAAAGAGATTTGCTGCTGTTTTGTTTGATTCTCTGCGAAAGTTGTGCGGTTTCATGTGGGGCACCCTTCTATGATGCCAGAGGGTATGTAAGTATGGATTAATAGCTTGGATGTTGTGTGGCCATCGCCCATGATCAGAGAAGGTTAACATGTTGATGTTCATCATGCTAATTATATTCTTATTGAGGGTGAGCACACATCAAAGAGACTTAACTTGTATTCGTAATTTTTTTTTTTACATAAAAAAATTCCTGTTTCTGTGGTTTTATGTGGCCCTCCTATTCTAGGAATTCTTTCGCATTGAAATAAAATCTGAGGGTGATCTTAGATTATGAATTTCAATCAATATCTGTCCCTAGATTTATTGAGGAATTGAAGCATTTGAGCTGTATATTTTCTGAGCTCTGTAAGTTAGATGTTCCCGGAACCACGCTCTGAAGGTCAAGGTTTGATTCTCCAGAAACTTATCACAACTTTTCATACCAAGATATACACCTTTTGCGTAGGCATTTCTGAAATATTGTGTTCGCTTGTGAAATGTAGTTTTTTATAGAAAACTTTTGTTATAAAATGAATTCCCTATTGCTGCTGATTGTGAAAGAATGTAATCAGTTGATTAAACTATTTTGTTAAACTGTTTGGTGTAAGATTACAAATAGGAGAAGTTTATGGTGGAGGGAGAGATCCAATAAGATTCTGCCCTGTAAAGGCCGTGCTCATTTTGGGAATTGTATGTCTTTAAAATCGACACAAAACACCAACATTAGTTTAAGCGCTCTCAATAAGAAGTATATGAAAAAAAAAGCTTCTATTAAAAAAATTATTTCAGATTATTGCGCATAGGAATGTATAGAGAATTATTTGCCTTTTTTTTGTATATATATATATATATATATCTGGAAGTGTATGCTTCAACCGGGTGATTTTCCAAAAATAATTTACAAAATATAATACAAGTTTGCAAAAAATAAAAAATAAAATAACCCTGGAACAATTCAAGTCAATCAAAATATAATGGAGCATGAGTGGAATTTTAACCCTCAAGTTGCAATTGAATTGTATACTCGCACAAAAACACGCACGCATGTCTTTGGGGGTGTTTGGATGGGCTTTTTATAAGCTAAGCATTTACGGGTTTTAAAAAACATGTTTGTTTGGGCTTTTGGGCGAACGGTGAAGTCGTGAAAAAAGTTTAAAATTCAGCTTTTTTCGTAAGTGCCTCATAGATGCTTCTTAAAAAAGACGAAGTTTTTTCGAGAGAAAAACACTTAACTTACTTTGAAATCACTTTTTAAAAAAATTGCTTCCACAAAACTTAAAAAAACACTTTTTAAAAAAGCCCATCCAAACAAGGCCTTTGTCTCTTCGGTTTGAGAGAACCAGACTTATTGAAACAAAGACACTTTTGTTTCTGCACCACTATAAAAGACCAACCTTTTTTATCTAAAATGAACAAAGTGTTTTGGCTCATCTTCTTCATTACTATATTGGAAACAGAGAAGCTGAGGCAACGCGGGTCAGCATTTCAATGGCAGTGGATGAGTTCTATGAAACTACAGCACAAGGCTTGTTATTTATACCAGAGACTATAAGAATGATGTTGTAGAAGCTGCATCTCAAGGTATGTGATATTCATTTTTTTGATATAATAACTTATTATTCTTTTGAATGAATCAACTTTTACTTAAACTTTTATCTTTTGCATGAGATGCACTGTTCTGATGAAGAGGTTTTTTGAAAGTAACTCAGAAGTTGACCAACACAGAGTGGTAGCTGGCTAATGGTATTCTGACCGGTTACAAAGTCAACTTAAAAGAGTGGTAGCTGGGCTTGCTTTTTCGTTGGATTGTATGACTTTGAAATCTTGTCCTTATAAAGTACCTGTGGCGTAGTGTAGATGATCTTGGGTGGCACTCAATTGGTTGTTGCATTTTAATTAAAAGAATATATTTCGATATATTGATATAGCAAATTATTTTATATCAGCAAAATATCTTCTTTTTTTGCATTTGTGATAATTTTCATCGTTGTGTCAAGTCAACAATATGAACTAAAACAGACATTTAGATTAATTATAGCGTCAGTTTGAATTTCTGAATATGAATGTACAATGCATGCAGTTACTGATCTCTTGAACAAAAAACAAGTGAAAGCAATCATTGGTCCTCAGAAATCATCACAAGCAGTGTTCATCTCCAACATTGGAGACAAAACCAAGGTTCCCATCATCTCATTCTCTGCAACAAGTCCAGTTCTCTCCTCCGTCACCACACCTTACTTCCTCCGATCAACACTCAATGACTCGGCGCAGCTCGCCGCCGTCTCATCGATCACCAAACTCTTCGGTTGGAGACAAGTTGTCCCCGTATATGAAGACTCTGATTATGGAAGAGATATTGTGCCATATCTAGTCGATGAATTGGAAAAGATCGATGCGAAGATTCCTTACCGGAGTGTCATCGCTTTGTCGGCAACTGATGATCAGATCAAGAAGGAGGTGTACATGCTAATGACAATGCAAACCAGAGTGTTCTTGGTTCACATGTCAGGATCCAATGGCTGCACCTTTGTTCATGAATGCAAAACAAGTGGGAATGATGAGGAGCAAAGGCTATGCATGGATTATGACTGATGGAATAACAAACATTGTGGATTCGTTTGATCCTCAAGTCATAGATTCAATGCAAGGTGCTCTTGGAGTGAAGCTCCATATCCCAAGAACAAAGGAGCTCAACGAGTTCAGTTTTAGATGGAAGAGATGGTACCAGAAGGAGCACCCAAATGAAGAGCCCGCTGAGCCTAGTGTCTTTGGTTTATGGGCATACGATACGGTATTTGCACTAGCAATGGCGGTAGAGAAAGCAAGTGGATCAAATGGACAAGTCCTAAAATATATCCAAGAGGAGAAGTTCAATGGAGTGAGTGGAGAGTTTCATCTTGTTGATGGCCAGTTGAAGTTATCCACCCTCCAAGTGGTGAACATAGTTGGAAGAGGAGGAAGAGGCGTTGGGTTTTGGAAACCAGAGAATCATGGGCTCACAAGGACTAGCTCATGAAGCTCCAATAATAATAATGGTGGCTTGATTCCTCTGATATGGCCTAGTGAATCTACTGAAGTTCCAAAAGGTTGGGAGATTCCCGTGAGTGGCAAGAAGTTGAGAGTTGGAGTTCCAGTGAAGGATGGATTCCTTGAGTTTGTGAAAGTTGAACGCAACCCTGTCAGCAATGGCAGCATTGTCACCGGTTTTTGCATTGATGTTTTTGATACTGTGATGCAGAGCTTGCCTTACGCCGTCTCTTATGAGTACATCCCCTTTGAAGACAGTAAAGGTGACAGTGCAGGCTCATACAATGAGCTGGCTTACCAAGTTTATCTTCAGAAATTCGATGCCGTTGCCGGAGATATGGCGATCATTGCTAACCGATCGCAGTTTGTGGACTTCACATTGCCCTATACTGAATCAGGAGTTGTGATGATTGTTCCCATCAAAGAAGATGAGAGAATGAATGCATGGATCTTCTTGAAGCCATTGACTTTAGATCTCTGGTTAGGAAGCTTGGGCTTCTTCTTCCTCACCGCCTTAGTTATTTGGCTTATCGAGCATCGAAACAATGACAAGTTCAAGGGTTCTGCTTGGGAACAAGTCAGCATTGTCTTATACTTCACTTTCTCCACTCTAGTCTTCGCTCACAGTTACTGAAACACTAATAACTCCCTCTGTTTATAGTTTCATACACATACTATGATTAACAATAACCCAATTACCCAAAATTTTGTTTCATTGTTTCAGAGGAGAAGGTGGAGAGCAACTTCACAAGGTTTGTGATGATCATATGGTTGTTTGTAGTGTTGATACTGACGCAAAGCTACACGGCGAGCTTGACATCGATGCTAACAGTGCAGCAGCTACAACCAACCATCACTGAAGCCGAACAACTCATTAGAAACGGTGATTCTGTGGGGTATCACAAAGGATCATTCGTGAAGGAGATGCTGATAAATGACCTTCACTTTGATAAATCAAAGCTTGTAGCTCTAAGAGGCCCTGATGATTATGTTGAAGCTCTATCAAAAGGAAGCAGCAACAATGGTGTCTCTGCTGTGTTTCATGAAATCCCATACATGAAGCTGTTCCTTGCTAAACATTGCAACAATTTCATGATGGTTGGACCAACATACAAGACTGCTGGATTTGGGTTTGTAAGTAAACCAATTAATTAGTCACAACTACTTTCTAACAATCAGAAATTAATCTTGCAATGAATGAATAATGTTCTTCTTCTTGATCAACAGGTTTTCCCCAAGGGATCACCGTTGGTTCCGGACGTATCACGAGCAATCCTAAACATGACACAAGGCAGTAAAATGACAGGAATTGAGAAGAAATGGATTGGATATGAGAACAAGTGCCAAGAACAAGACAGTCCTTTCAATTCTCACCGTCTGAATTTCACAAGCTTTGCAGGGTTGTTTCTTATTACTGGTCTCACTTCCATTATTTCTTCTTTTATATATTTAGTTTGGCCAGTTCTTGTGGATTTGGATGTGGTTATAGCCATGACTACCAAATACTTCAAGAAGAGGGATGTTGTTTCTCCAGGAACGCCAGTTGATGATGGTTCAACAAGTCCTGTAAGCACTGAAGCAAATTCTTCAGCCATTCAAAGTCCTGTTTCAGAACATCATACGTAGAGATCATTGGTGTTTTTTTTTCTTTTTATTTTGTGTTACTTATATTCATTGATTGTTTTTTTTTTTTTTTTTTGTCAAGAAGAACGAAACCCCTAATAGGCCCGCTAAACTAAGATAGGGGCGTGCGCATGCCTCGACTGCGACCTGTGGGGCCGCGCACACATGGGCGCTGGTACCACCCACAGTTCGTGCTCACAATTCTCAGACATGCACCATCACCCCGAGGATTCGAACTCTCGCCACTTACGAAGCGTCCTCACGGGGGACCCAAATGCCAATTGACCCAAAGGCCGTTGACTATATTCATTGATTGTTGTAACTGGTTTTCTTGAAGGGATAGCCATTGGTGTTCAATAATGTTCTTCTTGAGCAACAGGTTTTCCTGAAGGGATCGCCATTGGTTCCTGACATATCGCGAGCAATCCTAAACATTACACAAAGTAGTAAAATGGTAGGAATTGAGAAGAAATGGATTGGATGAGTTAAGGCTTTATGCATGAATCAAGACTGATATGGATGGAATAACAAACAGTGTGGACTCATTTGACACTCAAGTTGTAGGGTTAATGCAAGGTGGTCTTGGAGTGAATTTCCATGTCCCAAGAACAAAGGAGCTCAATGAGCTCAGTGTTAGATGGAAGAAGCAGGCATCACCAGGAGTGCAAACATACAGAGCCACTGGAGATGAATATCTTTGCTTTGTGGGCGTAGTGTTTTTGCACTAGCAATGGCAATACAAAAAACAAATGGATCAAATGAGTGCTCAAGGTTACAAAAGCAAATCCGTTTGAAAGTAGAAATGAAAGCCATAGAGAAAGAGAAACGCGCAATCCCAGATGGACATGATACTTCAAACACAAACAAAAATGGCAAATGATTTATTTCTTTTCAGCCGTTAAATATCTATAAAAAGGAATAAAAAATCATACTCCATGTCTTTAGGAACACAATTTTCATGGCAAAATTATAACAAAATTGTGTCCAAAGGTTTCATCACAACCTAGAATAATGTTTCATCCTCATTATAATAAGAAAACTTTAGAAGAGTACCATAACACTTATTTACATCATGGCATACACCCTGGGGATACAAGTCATAATAAATCCCTGGTCTCTTCTGAGGATTAACATCAATCCAGGATCTCCATCTAGAGTGTGCTCCTGCAAGCAAATAAAATTCATATCACAATGTTAGATTTAAAGAACACATTGTAAAGTTACTGTGTGAAATAAGAGGGAGAACGCTGGAGAGGCTTACATTTGATGCCCGTTGATGATGGAGCAAAATGTACCACGGTACAATCAAACATGACAAATACTTGCAGCACATGATTAATACATCATGTAAAGCAGCATTAAAAAGGTCTATAGATATGTCTAAAGATGGCAAGCTTGAGCAGAAAACTGTCTTTTAAAATGAAACAGCACCACCAAATACTGCACCATCTGCGCTTCTCTATCGCATTATCTCAATTAAATTTCCTTGAGAAGGCAGTTGTACAAGGGTGTAGAAAAACCACTCTACTTGAGATTTATTGCTGCAGACATTTTCCTCAACCTCTGAGAAATTTCAGCGAATGAAGGCCTTTCCGTGGGATCAGCTGACCAACAACTTTCCATTAATGATCTCCATTCTGGATCACACCAAGTTGGAATTTGAGGGCGTAATGTGTTGTTCACAATACCTCCTAGACGAACATGACAATGAAATTTTGCTTCAGTTAAAAGCAAAGAACAAATAAACAGGCTTTTTTTTTTTTTTTTCGGGATAAGAAACCAGATTAAAACATGCATAATGGTTCCTGAAAATCGTACATGAAAATACAAAATTGTTCCAATGAGTTCACTCATCGACTATAACAATTGCAATATAAAGGAACAACATATTGCTATCCAGGTCAATCAAGTCATAAACCAACCACAAATGGCAGAGACATTGACCGCATGCGAGTATATACCAAAGCTGGTTATTTAAGAATAAAGGCAAATGATGCATGAAATCAACACTCTAAACATCACTGACATTTAATTTGTGAAAGCAGAACATATTCTGCTCTTATCCAATAAGGAATTTGATACCACTCAATACTGTAATTGGGAAACAAAAGAGAATTGTCTTCTATCAAGTCTTCTTTGTACTCCCAGAATTTGAAGTGAAGTCCATCACTCAACCCAAAAACTTACTGCTTTGATAAAATATTCAGGTATGTAACTCTTACCGATTATGGAAGCACAATGCATATCAGCATAGGGCTCCTCCCCAGTAAGCAGCTCCCACATGACTATGCCAAATGAATATACATCAATCTACATAAAAATATAAGAAAAGTCAAACCACATTCTTTTTGATAGAAAGGTTTCCATAGAGGAGAGCTTCAAGAAGAATTCCAGAAAACAAAAATAAATACAAAAATAAATTACAGATCTATTAAGTAAAAACAGTCTTACCTTTTCAGATACCATATTACTTTTGCCACTTAAAAGTTCAGGTGCCATCCAAGGTAAAGTTCCACGAACACCTCCTGACACTAGGGTATGCTGCTTTACCTTTGATAGCCCCAGGTCACCAATCTGAAAGATCAGCAAGTCATCAATCTAATTGTGGCCAAAAAAAGGGAAAAAAAATACTGTCTAGTAAATCATAGGCAAAGGATCAATGAAATTATTATCCTCAAAGCAGATTTCCTTCACAAATCAGAACTATGGTCAATAATATCTACAAAAGATCAATGAAACAATCATTATACTCAAAAGTAAATTTTCTTCACAAGTTGCAACTTTAGTCAATAATAGCAATAGGACTTTTGGCTTTTATAGTAAAGAATACATGCATATCATACCTTGCAGATAGGTCGCTGAGGATCTCGCATATTAACTAATAAATTCTCACACTTCAGATCAAAATGAACTATATTCTTTCCATGCAAGTATTCCATCCCAAATGCCGAATCCATAGCTATAATGAGTCTTTTGCGGCGATCAATTGTTCTACTCAAAAAAGAAAACACATATAAATTACAATATTCCTTTCATCTGCAATCTTAACATAGCAAAAATTTGTATATATATATATATATATATAGAGAGAGAGAGAGAGAGAGAGAGAGAGAGAGAGAGAAATAATCTCATTTGAATAATCAGATGAAGGATTACAACAAAAGGTACCTGTCTTTTTTCTTCAGAAACTGTTTGAGTGACCCATTGATCATGAACTCTGTGACAGTTGCTAAACTTCTGTCAGGGCCATCACGAACCACACCATAGAAAGAAACAACATTAGGATGGTGCAATGAACTCAAGATTAAAGCCTCTCTCCAAAAATCAGCAATCTGCAGACGGAATCCATAGCTAGGGATAAGGTATTGCAGATTAGTGGTAGGAAGCTTATTTAGAGAAAGGAAAATAAAAAATAAAAAGAAAATTCTCAAAAACCAGCTAAGCCTGTATTACATAAGATAGTATAAAGGGATATATTAACAAAAGATAATCAGCCTTGCTAATGAAAACTCTTGGATGGCCACATTACTTCTATTTATTACCTAGTTACTTCTGGTTCCTTATGCCAATCACCTCGGTCAATGACCATATCGTTTTAGTGGAAAAGAATTTATCATAATGTGGATCGGGTATGGAAACAACTAACAGGTGCAGTTTAAGGGTGGCTAAAAGAAACACCTACACACACACCGGCAAATTCAAATAATGAGAGATTTCAGCAGGCTAGGACACTAGTGAGGTACTGGTGGTTTAACAGAGTTCTTGATCCATGCAAGGCTATCACAAGACCATGAAGAAACATATATACAAACAAATAACTATAATGCTGATAGTTAGGACAAGACCTGTGCTGATTTTCCATATGCAAATAAAATGTTTTAACATTGTGTATTATAGTTAAAATATGATTAAAAAAATCTCAAGCATATGATAGAAAATATAGTACAAGTGGAATATCCATGCCACAAATTAAAAAAAAAGAAGTCTAATACTCAACAAAAGACTAAAGGACAAAATAAAGTGACGGGTTTCCGGGAGAAATTATTGAGACATTACCAGACGTTCTCTCTCAGACGGCTTCCCAGCAAAGCAGCTAGCTTTAATACGCTTTATTGCAACATCGGAACCTTTCCACTTACCATGATAAACAGCACCATATGTACCTGAACCAAGCTCTCGTATTTCTTCAAGATCGTCATTTTTTATTGTCTGCATTCAAAGTAGTCGCAATTCAGAATTCAAAGCACAGATAAGGATAAAGAAATATATAGTGACCAGAAGGAGACCTGCAATCCTTTAGCCAAAGCTTCAGCCTCTGCGGTAGTAGGCTCAATCTTGGAAACTTTGGGATCATCATCCTCTGAATCGATGTCCAAGTCTTCACTGCCCTTCTGCAAACCAAAAAAAATACAACGATGAGACTAAGTCACAAAAAAGATAAAATCCTTGTACAGATTATTTGAAGCCTAACACACCCCAGGCTCCAACTCGAGCAAAGACGACTTCTTCAGGTCAGGAAGGGATGAAACATTGTGGTCTGAATCTTCTTGAGCTCTTGCCTTAAACTCCTCAGCTTCTTCCAGCATTGCCTTCTTTACAGAAGCCATTAAATCAGGTAAGAAACTCAAGCATTCCTCTGACACCTTAGCCTCCCCATGAGCAACAATACCATCAGATTCAGAATGTTTGGCAATATAGCCTTCCTCACCAGTTGGCTTTTGTTCATGTGAACCAGAATCTGTATCATCCATTTTCTTGGGAGCATTCAAGCATATGTCTTCTTCCTTTCCAACATCCAAATTTTTCTGTCCATATGCTCCACAAGGCAAAATCTTATCCTCTGCAACTCTAATAGATGGTTTTGCATCATCTTCAATTTTGAGATGATTGAGCCAAGAACTAGTATCAACTACTTTATCATCAGCCAAACATGATACAGGGGGTGTCAAAGGCAGTGTCTCGGTTGGGACTTCAACAGGCATATTACCAGGCAGACAATGCGCAGAATCAGGACTGAATGAAAGCCGACTGTCATGAACACTGCTGATGTTTGCATTCATCTTAGGCTCTTGGTCATACATATATTCTGGTGGTGGATGTCCATCACAGCCAAATATCCTCTGTGATGTGCCACCATTTTGCATGGTCCATGGGTTCTGAAATGAATCATCCACCCCTGCATGAGAGAATCTTGGACTCACACCATTTGGCATCACAAAAATAGGTGATTCATAACCTGGGCGAACTGGGACTTGCATTTGTCTCCGTAAAGGCTGGATAGGAGCCAAATTTTGCTGCCCTTGGTGAAGATTTTCTGTGCCATATGCAGGAGCATGATTTCCAAATCGGGCAACTGGATCTTCAGGGTTGAGAATATGTGCATGAGGAACACTACCCACAGTATGCTGATCAAGGAAAACTTCATTCGCCAACTCAATGCCAGGTCGAGGGAGACGAGTATCATCTTGGTTGATACAGTTAGAGGGTGGTAATGCATGGCCATCATAAAAACCACCATGAAGAATAGGATGAGAATTCAAGCCATTACCATCAATCACGAAGTCATTCACCCTACCAGTTCCAGAAAGATGTGACCTTGGATCCTCAAGCCTTTGATTCATTTGATGATGGTGTACAACCCAGCTTCTATCATAATTGTGAGATTCATTATAAAATGCCCGCTGCTCGCCCTGCTCTTTCACATAAACACCATGGTCCAGAATCAAATCTTGGCCCGCCATATAGGCCTCCTTGTTAGGGTAACACTCTCCACACGAATTAAGAAACTGAGACACATACTCATTGGCATTGCCCTGCTGCTCCACTTGCGGTTGCCCATGCTTCCAACGAGAAGAGTCAAGATATCGGGGATCTGATACAGGAGACTGCCCCCTCTGGAACACCATCCTGCAATTATTACAGATACTACTTCCTTCCATGGCATTGTGTGAGTTCCCCAAACTGGAAGGAAATCCAGCCTTTTCCTGGACTATAGCACCAGGTGGAAGCCAAACAACATTCTCAAGAAAATGAGGAGATTGGTGATCCAAAGGTGGTTGTGGAAACCCAGGTGAATGCCTAGCATACTCTTCTGCAATTCTATCACTTATCTCACCAGGAGTGATATGGTATCGTGCCGACGAGGGTGATGACGGAGTATGCGGCCCTGGAGAGTAGTATGCAGGGCTCCAAGAGCCTTCAATATCACCATACCTCTGCCCATGCGATGGATGAGGGATCTTCAGATGGTGCAAGTGATCATGGAGGCCAGAATCAATGAAGAGCTGCTCCGAGATATCATTCCCAAGCTGCGGCATAGTGTCATTCAGGCTATTGAGAGCGTCAACATACCTCCTCTCAGTCTCTCGCTCGTTAGAATCGAATGGGGAGCCGATCACTCCGGCGGCATCGAGATCCGAATGCTGGTGAGAGAACAAGAAGATCCTCAGCCGGGTGAAACCATCTCCGGTGGCGCCGAGCTTGTCGTACTCCTCCATCATATTCATCACATCGTCATCGTTGACAACGGAGACAAGTGCGTCGAGGTCCTCGTCCGGTTGCTGGTACTTGATCACCGAGACGCCATCAAAGAGCTCGCGCATCCGGGCCATGAGCTCGTTGTAGGAGACATCACGAGGGACGCTGACAATGCGCGTCTCGCCGCCGACGTATCTGAGCCGGCCGTCAAGCGGGCGGGGGAGGATTCCCCCGCCGAAGCTGCAAAGGAACTTGACGCGCGGAGGCTCGTCGAAAGACGAGACCGGAGCGGAGGCCACAGAGGATTCCATCTCGCCCAAGAAACCCTGATTGCACATCGGCGGCTGATCAGAGAACGGATCGCTGGCGCATTTCCTCTGGGAATCACGCTGCGAATCCACTGCCAAAATTCAATACAAAATCACCAATAAATTCTACCAAAATCACAACTCCAGCAGTAGAATGAATTCGGATGCCTATTTTACAATACAAAATCACGAAATCAAAAACTATTGGGACCGACACCAAAACCTAATCACAGAACACTCAGAAATCAACGAAAAAAATTCGAAATTTGAAAATTTTCGCGACTAATTTAACCTATCCCAGCACAACGTGAACCAGAACGAACAAAAAAAAATGAAACAATACCATCAAATCCAGATCAAAAAATCAAAATAAAACCCATAAAAAAGACAACTTTTCAACTGATAAACATCCATATACTCAACAAAAGAAGAAATCGCCCAAAAAAAACCGCAATTCCCAACCAAAAATACGATTGAAAAAAAACCTTTGAAAAAACCCAAAACCAAGAGAAGAGAATCCCACCACCTCAAAATGATTCTGAAGCTAAATAAATGTCTCTCTAGGGTTCGATTTCCTCAGAGGACTTGGGGGAGAAAAAGGAGGGGATATGGGGATTATGCTGGCATCGCCCATCGCTCCCGAGAGAGCGAGCGCGCTGTTGCGCCCGGCGCAGGCTGCCCGGGTGCCAGCTCACGTGATACGTGGCGCCATTATAAGACTTCTCCCTATTTTTTCTCTCTCTCTCATTCGGCCCCGCTGTGACCTCGTTCGGTGTCTCGCTCCAAACAGCATCACGCCCCTAGTTTCAATCTCATCCGTTGGATGCCTTAACATTCTCGATCTCGAGCCTATTGTGAACGGTAGAAATAAATTTATAGCTCTCTTGCTGTTCGAGCTGATGTAAGCTGATATAAAATATTGTTTTATATTATAACAAGCGCAATCTATGATTGCTGTTTGGCTTCTCACAGCATGCGCTGATTATGCTGGTTTGTGTAAATCCCGAGGCAGGTATCTAAGATTGGCATTCATTTATAATTATTTGCTGTCTTGGTTGGCACAGCGGATCAGCCTAGATTATTAGTGTAGCTTTCATATCAGATGATAAAGCCGAGTGGAGTTTGTCTTTGCTGTGTGGCTACGAACAGCGCGGCGCTTTTTCCGCGATCATAGCCGTAATTATGTTGTAGTTTCAATCACGAGACATTATTCATGGTTGAGATTGGTTGATGGTTGTTTTGATGTTTGTCGTGACACAGCTACTACTGTCGCCCGTATTTTGCATACGATTGCAAAGTTCAGAAAGCATCAAGCGTACCTGATATTTGTGGACTGAAAGCTATTGGCTCCATTTTATGTGATTTTTTTATTTAATATTTTGCCTTTTTTTATACATTGAAATTTATTATTTTCCCAAACGAAATACATCATTTCCTCTTATCTCGTGGCTCTGGAGATTAAAAAAAAATAATAATAATTGATTGACCCTCAATTTTCCTCTATTAATCATAGCATATGTCCTTTTTTTAGTTAAAGGTGAAATTTTTCTTGCGTTTGTATAGAATTAAATTGTTCATATTTATATTAACTAATAAATTAATTTAATCATTAATTATGTAACAAAATGCGATTTAATTTGTTTATATATTTGATAAATATGAGCAAATCATAAATCATTAACTATTACATAAAAAAAAAAGAATGAACTATCAATCTTGAAAGAGGAATGAACTATCATTCTCATATTGTAAAGGTGATAAATTTAATTTATTATTTTAATAATATTGATCAAATCCGTGTCTCAACTAAAAAAAATAATCAATAGTCATGAATTATGGTTAAAAAATTAGAGTGAAAAAGTTTAGATCAAATTAACCAATCAATTCTAAATATATATAAGAAAATCTGGCTAACTTATAAGGATTATTTTTTTAATAAATAATTATAAATAAGCGATTGTAATATTTATAAATTATTTAAATAAAATGCGAGGACTGGTGTCATGAAGTTTGTGGAGAATGAGGTGAACATTTTGGTCTTTATCTTTTGGTATTTTGGACATATACATGAAAGGGCTGATTTTTGGTCTTTGAGTGTGCACCAAGTTTTCATCTGCCAAAGAATCAGAAATCTATATGGGATATCCTTTTTGAGATAACTATACCTAATCATGCACTGCCCATGTTACTTAATTAAGTGCTCTTTATGTTATTTTTTTTTAAATCTAATGATTTATTTATTATTTTAGAAATCATATTTGAAAAAGAAACCATGGACAAAGCCTGTGGATTCAGTTGTTCTCCTTTTCTATAGATTTTTAGTTCACTTGCCATCCTACAATGAGCTGATAGTCATCATCTCTCAATTTGTATCCAATATTCCTTAAGCTTGAAATTACAAGGTGTACCATATAATTTTACATATCTTTAATCAATATAACTATATTTTATAAAATTTCACACCTGTTTTGTATATATATTGAAAGTTGCGAGTTATCGATACGTGTAAACTTGAACTAAGTATTTAAAGATGAATCAATTAGCACTAAATTTTATAATTAAAAGTTCATATCGGATCGGATCACACTATATTATTTTCTGGTACAACTTACACATAGACTCCAACTATTAAAGGATAATCCTTATCGGGCATAATTCACAGATCCGACAATGTTTCGGGTCGGATCCATACCCAAGGGCCCAGCTTGGTACTCTCAATTGGGCCGATCTTTGTACTTTCTGGCCCAGTTTTGGCGCAGCGTAACTTCGTTGCTTGGGGTCCAAGCTTTCTGCTCTCCGATGACTCGTTTTTCGATTTGCTCGAACGCAAGCCCTCACACTTGATCTCCATCCACGATCCACAATTCTTCTCGAATTGTCAGCTGAAACCCTACCTCCGATCCGGAAGCCATGGGGCAAGGAACACCCGGAGGGATGGGGCGGCAAGGGCTGCCCGGCGAACGAAAACAGGACGGAGACAAGAAAGAGAAGAAGTTCGAGCCCGCGGCCCCGCCGAGCCGCGTTGGACGGCGGCAGCGCAAGCAGAAGGGCCCTGATGCCGCTGCGCGGCTCCCGACGGTGACGCCGCTGACTAAATGTAAGCTTCGGTTGCTGAAGCTTGAGAGGATCAAGGACTATCTTATCATGGAGGAGGAGTTCGTGGCCAGCCAGGAGCGGCTCAAGCCCCATGAGGACAAGAACGAGGAGGATCGATCTAAGGTCGATGATCTCCGGGGATCGCCTATGAGTGTTGGAAACCTTGAGGAGCTTATTGACGAGAATCATGCCATTGTCTCTAGCTCTGTTGGGCCTGAGTACTACGTCAGTATTCTTTCGTTTGTTGATAAGGACCAGCTCGAGCCTGGATGCGCGATATTGATGCATAACAAGGTGATTTATTGCGTCTTCTATGATTTCCTATTGGTATATGTATACAGTTGTTTGACATTGATGTAAATGTCAGTATTTTGATTGATTATATTGATACAGAATTATGTTGTTATATTTAATTTATGAGGAAGCCACACAGTCACTTGTTATTTATTGCTAGATTATTGAGGTATAGGGGAAGTGGATCCAGGTTTCAGAAGAGATTTTACAGAAGGATTTGTGGTAAATTAGTGTGGAGCCTGATATAAGGTTCATGTCCTTTTTCTCAGCGAATTGGATTACAGATGTTCCATATTAGAGATCTAGGAAGAAGATTAGTTACCTGGATTTGGTATTGCAGAATTGTTAATGAATTACTTGTGAACATTGAAAATGATTCTCTTTGGCGGGCAACTAGTGAGTTCTTAGCTTCCCATCACAAGCAATGGGCCCTGGACCTTAAGCTGGTAGACTGGAGGAAGGAAGCCTGAAACAAGGGCAAGAACAAGGCTGTTCTGTATTTCTTGCAGAGTAAAAGAATGCAGAGACTTGTTGTGTGTAGACTTAGATGGCTCTAGAAGGTGGTTTTAAGTTTCTCAAATTTACATGGTAGTGAAGGTTTGCACACAAAGTAATTTTTTAAGTCATCTGGCAAACCAAGGAGGCTGAATAATTGTGTAGATATTAATGCTATTGTTTCTAGCATTTGGATAGGTGTTGGTCTATCAAACAAAATTTGGATTAATATCTCCTTCTGCTGCCTTAAATCTGCAACGACAACTATAATGCTGCTAAACTGTGCAAGCTCTGCCTTTAAGAAAAAGGGATAATCTGTAGTAGTTTAGTTGTATGTGAAATGAGCTTGTGGCATTCTAATTGGAGGTCTTGATGTGGTGCTTAATTAAAAAGAAATTTTGATGCAGTTTTTGGGGTGGCTAGTGGATTCTTGCTAAAAATTTTAGTGGGCACAAACTATTATGCTGCTATCCATCTTCTAGTTTCATGTAACTTTGTAAATACTATGGTATGAATTTTTCTTTATAGTGAATTTACAGAGTTTATTTTTTCCAGGTCCTTTCTGTTGTTGGCCTTTTGCAAGATGAAGTAGATCCCATGGTCTCTGTAATGAAGGTCGAAAAAGCTCCTTTAGAGTCTTATGCTGACATTGGTGGGTTGGATGCCCAGATTCAAGAAATTAAAGAAGCAGTTGAACTTCCTTTAACTCATCCTGAGCTGTATGAAGACATTGGTATTAAGCCTCCCAAGGGAGTCATTCTTTATGGGGAGCCTGGTACTGGGAAAACTTTGCTTGCAAAGGTCAGTTCTTCTGTAGTTTTTCTTTTTTTCCCTTTTACCATATATATATTTCTTATCTGTATCAGATTCCAACTATCTTCGAACTACATTTTTGTGTATATAAGTTTTTTGAGTTTGACAGCACATTTGCAGTCTTTAAAACAAGCCTCTAGTTATTATGATTTAACATATGACATTTGTGCTTTGTCAGCATAGATGTGCAGAAAATTTTTTGTTGCTCACTTATGCAATGTTGTAGCTGTCACTCGTTTTGTGAGCCATGGGAATTTGCTGTTAATCAATTTTTTTTACTTTTCATCTATTTCTTGTCCAATATATATATATTGGCTGCATTACCTTCAAATATTACACTCAGGTAGTAGATAAAATTTATTTAGAAATTTGGTTTGTAGAATTACGATTGAAGGAAGAGAAGAGGGTGAGTGGTAAGAATTTATGACTGCTTCTGGTTGCAAATGTATCTTCTCTGAATCATAGGTGTCTTTGATATATATATAGAGATTTTTGGTTTATGTGCCCTTTCATATGACTACTTGTTAACCTGTATATTATTTTTGTTATTGTCAAATACCCCCAGGCAGTAGCCAACTCGACATCAGCTACCTTCTTGCGAGTTGTTGGAAGTGAATTGATCCAAAAGTATCTGGGTGATGGGCCTAAACTTGTGAGGGAACTCTTCAGAGTTGCTGATGATCTTTCACCATCTATAGTCTTCATTGATGAAATTGATGCTGTAGGTACGAAAAGGTGAGAATAAAAGCTGTTGACCTAGAATTTTTAGAGTGTAATTTTCATTGTTCCCTGTTGAGTGTTGCCTTCATTTGTCTGCTACTCCATTGTAGGTATGATGCTCATTCTGGAGGTGAGCGTGAAATACAGAGAACAATGCTTGAGTTATTGAACCAGTTGGATGGTTTTGACTCAAGAGGAGATGTCAAGGTCATTCTGGCAACAAACAAAATCGAAAGCCTTGACCCTGCGTTGCTTCGACCAGGCCGAATTGATAGGAAGATTGAATTTCCTCTTCCAGATATAAAGACAAGAAGACGCATCTTCCAGGTATGGGTGTTCTCCCTGATGCCTTCCACGCACTAATGGTTAATGTGTTAAGCGTCAGATTTTTATGTTTGTGCCTTTTTTTCCTATTAAACCAGTAGATGACTTTAAGTCTGTATTTTGTCATTCCAGATACATACTTCAAGAATGACGTTGGCTGAAGATGTCAATTTGGAAGAATTTGTGATGACTAAGGATGAATTTTCTGGTGCTGACATTAAAGCAATCTGCACTGAAGCTGGATTGCTTGCTTTGAGAGAGCGAAGGATGAAAGTAAGGCTCTAACACATGATGCGAACTTTTCTTTGGCTATTAGTCTTTTGCAGCTCTTGCAAAATTGGTATAAAATTTTAAAATGGTGAAAATAGCAAAAATTAAATATGTGAATAAGAGACCTATGACAAACTAACTTGGGTCTTAACTAAAAGTAAGATGGTGGAAGCTCTAACTATTAGTTTGATGGATCAGATATAACAAATTTCTTGTGCATTTCCTCTTCATCAAAATTGACAAATGTGACAAATGGTTAAGTTATGATTCCCTGATTTCTTGTAATGATTACTAAATTGATTAAATGCCTATATTCATCCCTTTCAGAATAAGAAAGTCATTATCTTATGTTAGTAGTTAGATCTGGTCCATTTTGAGGACTTCATTTCATTTTCTAAACTAATACTTGCTGTGTATGAATTCCTTTTTCGCATAGTTCCCAATGAAAACAGGCTTTCTATACTTGCATATTGATGGCTGCAACATCATAGAGGCGAAATTCCCATTGGTTTTTAAAATTATTTTCCTTCATTTCCTTGTTGTTCTGGAGGAAAGAAGTAAATATACCAGTTGTTTTCTAGTCAGTTCCTTCTTTTTTTTTTTTTAATTTTTGCTGATTCAACTGGTGTTGGTTTCAGGTGACACATGCCGATTTCAAGAAAGCAAAGGAGAAGGTCATGTTTAAGAAGAAGGAAGGTGTACCCGAAGGACTATACATGTGAAGATATCCATCCTCTGCCTTGCATTTGCTGAACTATATTTTGATTCTATGGACTTTATTGTTTTCACCAATGAAATTTCATGAGAACGGTAGAGCATCTGATGATGCGCCCTGCGTCTTTACCAAACAAATTAGAATTTCAAGCACTACTTTTTCCCATCTTATTTGTTGTGACTGTCTAAGTACTATGAAATATGTGCATTGGATGCCCACTGTGTTTAAGGCATCAGTATCAAGTTGTAATATTCTTTTCATATGAAGAATTAGCATGTTCCTGAGTATGATTTCATTGGTCTGGCTTCATATCAAGGGTTTCATTTATTTTTTGAAAATTGTTTTTTTTTTGAGGGAATTAATGTCACTATTAACTTCAAATTTTTTTTTCTCTGTAATATATTTTGATTTCACCAATTCTATATTCCCACCTAAGTTTCAGCTTCCCCAACTTGAATTGCTTATTACTAAAATAAAAAAAGATCTTAGAGAGGTCAATTTGCAGCCTAATTTATCCTATTTGCAACTTTGGGCAATATCAGATTAATAATCAATTAGATAAATACTGTACGGAGCATGGATGGTCACAAGTTTAACATTCTACTTTGCTCGCTTATATGTATTTATTCTGACAAGATAAAAGATGATATTAAAAAGCTCTAACAGTTTACAACAAAACTTCAGAAAACAACAACAGATAAGATTAAATTTATGCCCTTGTAAAATCTTGAAATTCAAACTATGTCTTGTGGATAATTATATGAAAAATTAAATTTCAAGATAATTTAGGATTAACCCCTATAAGATTTAAAACAAAAATTCATACAACAGATAATCATGAAAAAAAAAAAAAGACCCGGTGACAATATTAGAATTATCTTTCTTTTGTCCCAAACACAAAGAAATCTCCCAAAAAGAAAATCTACATGGTGACTTTTAATTAGATCTCCATGCCATAATAAGATAACCTTGCAAAAAATTCAAAAATATTAAACAAAACCCCATAAATAATAGCCTTCCGAACAAAGCTATAAATAATTCCATAATCATCTCGGGCGTACATACCTCTACGACTCCCCCCTCCCTCTCCATCGGACGGTTATGATCACCTCAATCGTTGTAGTCCTTTCCCTCGCCTTCCATTGGCTCTCAAAAAACATTATTCTCCCTATATATCTATATATCAAAACTCTCCACTATTAATAAACACCCCTCTCTATCTCTTGAACCCCAAGCCCACAACATAAACCCTAAACCCTAAATATTTCTCTCTAGAAACCGGAAAGAAATAATGGAGCCTGATTTCTACAATTTGGAAATTCTAAGTAGTGTTGCATGTGAACTATTAGAAAGACAAAGACAAGAAGAGCTCCAAGTGCAATGGGAGAAAAGAAGGCAACAAGAAGATGCACCACAGGTGAAGAGACAAAGGCAAGAACTGTCCCAACAATCAAAGAGATCACAAACAATGCGACGTCAAATACGGCTCCAACAATCAAATAGATCACAAAGACAACAAGTGGGGCCCTCCTCTCCGGCGCAACTCCGGCCAACCCCAGAGTGGCTTCTCCACTTCATCCAACTCAACGGAGGGTCTCAACCAGTCTATCTATTCAGCAAATGGCTCACCAGAAGTGACGTTGATAAAGAACAGTGTAGGTTCCTGTTAAACCATCAAGCAGTGAATAGAATGGCTGCACAGTTGAATGAGAATGAGATGAATCTTGTGAATGAAAGCAAGTTGGAATTGATGGTTATTGATAGGCAGGGAGGAGTGCATTCCATGGCATTCAGGAAGTATGCTTCCGGTGCTCATCGGTTTATCTCCGGCTGGGTGGAACTCTGTGAGAGCTTGGGCTTGAAGTCTTGTGGGGACTGTGTGCATGTTTGGTCTTTTAGGGTTGATCAGGTTGATGCTGAGGATGGAGAAGAAGATGGGGAGATGAGGAGGAGCCAGTTTTGGTTGGCCATTGAGTCTACTGTGAGGAATTAAAGGAATGAGAAATCTGTAGTTGATTTTTAGGGTTAGGGTTTTGTAGCTAGTTATTCCTTGTCATGCATATATGTAGCAGAAATATTGGCAGAAGCTACCCATAGTTTTTTTTTTTAATTAATTTAATTAACTTTATTATTTTATTTTGCTTTTAAAGTTAAGTATGCAAGAATTAAGTTTTGGGAGAAGCTATTAATATTTACCATAGAATTTGTTTAGAAATTATAATAGTTTTTTTTTTTAAGTAACGAAAACCTAATATTTGATGAACTTCATTCATATCAATATTTCATTAATATTGTTATAATAGAAAATGATATGTTTTTTTATTGAAATACAAGTTTATAAAATAAATATTTAATGGAGTGCACTGAGTTTAATTCATATATATATAAGTGACATATAAATTACTAATCAAATGTTTATAAAAGAGATGAAATAAAGTACCAGCCGGTAAACTTTTATAATATCTTGGTGACATGTGAGGTCCTTACAAAGGTATTATGTAATTTATATATATAAACGAGTTATTAAAAAAAATGTAATTACAAATTGTTCATATATATTAGGAGTGGGAATTTCAGAAATAGAAAGGATTTAGCTTTATTCTGTGAACTTTGTGCAAGTCTTACACCACCTGAAAATTAAGACATGCATGTATGTGGCTATTTTCCCATATTTTTACTTTTTTCATTAAGTAATTACTTGACTTAATTAATAATTAGTTCTAAAATTTTCATTGATACTCTTGAGTCATGTTAGTTGCCCATTGCAAAGAAAGGAGTATGTTTCATGGCATGAAATACCATTTTTTTTTTTTTTTTTTCAATGAACACTTGATTTAGTGGCATTAGTGATCCTATGTGTATGGTGTCAGTGTTTTCCCCAAAAATGGGTTTAAACTTCGGCTTGTGCGGAGTAAGGGAGCAAGTATTGTTGTCTAACTTGCATTTGCATTTTACTCGTATGTTTGCCCTTAACACATAACTTGTCTATATTTTTTTTAATTAATAGCTTATTTTATTAGTGATTACTTGTTGTCAAGACATAGTACTCTTTTAAATGCCATTATTCTTTATTTGGACATTGGTCTGATCAAGGCCGGGCCCAAAAATTTAATTGTTTCTATTTTTTTTTCTCTCTTAATTTATATTTATCCTTTTGAAATATTAAAATTACAAATATACTTTTGCAAAATTATCTTTTTACACTTAGAGAGAGACACAAGCTTGTATTATCTCAAAAAATACACACACACACATATAAGAAAGATCTCTATAAAGTTTCTCTGTATATGATCTCAAGCTTTTTACATGAATATAGATAATCTTTTCTTAAGGTGTTTAATTTTAATTCCCCAACCTCAACCATTTCTTGCAAGCAAAACAAAAAATTATTTTCATGTCAGTATTTTATATATATATATATATAACAGCAAACAATTTATAAGACATTTAAAAGCCAATAGCAAATCAAAAACAAGAAAAGGAAATAATCATAGAAAGAGCATGAATATATATACACTGCATAATCATCACATAATCATATTGCAAAAAAAAAAAGCAATAAATATATAATATCTTCCTAAAAATAAATCCAAAATCCCATAAAATATACACATATATGCCCTTAATGACAACCCAACTATTAGGCTAACTAATCATTTATATAAAAACCCATAAATAGCATTATATGTAGCACCTTTCCAAACATAATCATAGTCCCATATATATAATGATCCAACATCTAAATCCTCCTATTCCCCTGAACAACGTCATTCCCTATATATATATACACACACATAACCCTCTCACAGAGCTCCCCATTCCCATTAAACCCCTCTCTCTCTTCTTCTTCTTCCTCTTCTCCTTAATTCTCCCTCTCTGTCTCTCTAAAATTAAACATGGAAGAAATGAACCCTGATGAAACTTTTCACAAGTTAGAAATTCTTAGTTCTGTTGCCTGTGAACTGTGGGAGAAACAAAGACAAGAAAAGCTCCAACAAGTGCAAATATCAAAGAGACAAAGACAAGAAGAACTTCTCCAACTGAAGAGGCAAAGGCAACAAGATCAGTTTCCAAGATCTTTGATGAACTACCAAGAAATCAAGAAGATGAAAGAATCCTCACCGGTGCAACACCAGTCACCACCTCAATGGCTTCTTCACTTCATCAGCTTGAAGAGAGCCTCTCAACCAGTCTTTCTTTTCAGCAAAGTCCTCACCAAAAGTGACGTTGATAAAAGACAGGCTAGGCTCCTCTTGAACCACCAGGCAGTGGATAGAATGGCTGCACAGTTGAATGGCAATGAGATGAGGCTTGTGAATGCAAACAAGTTGGAAGTGATGGTTGTTGATGGGCAGGGAAGAGTGCATTCCATGGGATACAAGAAGTATGATTCCGGTGTTCATCGGTTTATCACTGGCTGGGTGGAACTCTGTGAGTGCTTGGGCTTGAAGTCTTGTATGCATTGTGTTCATCTTTGGTCTTTTAGGGTTCATGAGGTTGATGATGAGGATGGAGAAGGAGATGATCAGGTGATGAAGAAGAGCCAGTTTTGGTTGGCCATTGAGTCTACTCGTGCATGAAAGAAGTGAGAAATCTATATATGGTTAGTTTTTAGGGTTAGGGTTTGGAAGAATGCATGCATGAAATGTTCTCGTTCTTGCTAGTTATTTAGACTTTGATGTCATTTTTGTTGTTATTCTCTATTAAGTATGCAAGAGTTGTTGTAGAAGGCTGCTATTATATATAATAAAAAGGGTCTAAGTTTCAGCTAATTTATTATTTAACATTTCAAGAATGTCTCTAGCTAGAAGTCTGCAAATAAATTTGGTTAAAAAAACCATTTATTTTAGTTAAATTATTGTTTAACTTTTTTTGGTGAAAACCAGCTTTGCTCTTTTGCATTATCAATATTGCTCTCAAAGACCAAATTCTTTGTTTAAACACTCAAAACTAAGATTTGTGTTACCTAAAGACCATTGTTTAATAATAAGAGAAGATGCTTGTTTCTTTCTGTCTTGAAATACAATTATATGTAGAAAGCAAAGATTTCATGTTTAGTGCATTAGGAGTTATATTAGAGTGATATGTAAAATAATAATCTAACTCAATTATTGGTGTTGATTTTAAACAAGCTATAATTAGTCCCGGCCTGCGTAACTATATTGATCCATGAATACTGAAAAGAGGCCAAATAATTAAAGAAATACCAGCTGGTAAGTAACTATTAAATAAGGCATTTTTTTGTTTTATCAAATATTTTCCTATTTGATTACTTGCTAGGTACTAGGTGGTGTATAACTATATATGGGTTTCCTTTCCTCCGGGATTCTTGTGATTTTTATGGCCTTATATATATCTGATTGCCAAATTTAGAATATCTCAATCATTTTAATGGTATGCCATTTCTATAAATAAAGGTATTTCCTTAATTTGCCACAATTGATTAGCATGAATATCTAGATAGCTAGCTTGAATGAAGACTTTACAAATAAAAAAAAAAAAAATGTGAATTAGATTAAAGTTATCAAGAGTAACACTTTGGCACATTTATAGCAACATTATAAATGTCTATCATATTTAAGTAATACTCTTTCAAAATCTTTTAAGTGTAGTTTAATCTTTTTTTTTTTAAGTAGCATCTTCAAAGAATCTTCGAAATTTTCAAAATTAATTATATAAGTAAATGAGCTGCCACAAATAATAGCTAGGTTGAACAACTCGCTTGAATTCTAGAAATATTATTTATTTTTTTAATTCATAACTAGACCTATTAAAAATGATAGTGTTGCAAAGAAATTGGGGCCTTTATAAATACTCGTCTCGTCATATATAAAGCTTTTCTAAATTTTTTTCCCAAAATTGCATTACAAAATTTAATGATGTATGTCTTCCCTCTGCTTTTCCTTAGCATTGTTAACAAAAATTAAAACAATAATTCTTTACAAATTGAGTTTTTATTTATTTATTTTTTTATGGGATGTGTATCAGTTGAAAGATATTGACTTTTCTCTTGGCAGGTGAGAGATTGAGGATAAATTTTTTGTTCCAATATTAATGGAAACATTTTAATTGTTATATCTAATAATTTTAAATATGTTATTATTTTAAGATATAGTTATAGATAATTACTAAAATGGAACAGAAGCTCATATCAAGAGTGAAGAAATTTTAAAATATATGGGCTATAAGAAGATTCGTTTCGCATAGTATAATCTAATTATAAAAAACGTCTACAGACTATAATCACTCCCATTCTATACTTTGGTTTGTACATTTTTTTTTTAAATATCTTCTGGAATAAATTATTACGGTTGTTTTTACAATGATTAAATGAAATAGTTTTATTTATAAGTCACTTTATTATTATTATTATTATTTTAATAAAATAGATAAATTATATTAAATTGAGTTAATATCTTAATACATATCTACTCTCACATATATATAAATTGAGTTTGGAGTTTTTTTTTTTTTTAGGATAACATAAATATCTTACTCAAAAAACTCCACATCAACAAATAAATTGATTACAAGATGTTATTATAAATTTGAGTTTTTTTTCATTTTAAATTTTGGCTTGTGAAAATAGTTACGACCAAACTTTTCAAAAGTCTTAAGGAGAGAGAGAGAGAGAGAGAGAGACCACTGGAGTGGAGATTCTGACCATGCATTGGCGCTCTATTTCTCTAATCAAGCAAAGGGCTTACTCACTCTATTTTCAAGAGAAAGGATTGAAATGTCTACTTTTTGTCAACCTGTTGATCTATGAAGGACTTTTGCATGTATGATGGGTCTAAACACTGAACACGCTCGGCAATCGCAAGGTCAGTTCATCCCACGAGGTTTCCAAAGAAGATATTATAATTTGCTTGAAAAAAACTATAATATATATTATTATCTAATAATAATCAGGAACAATAATAGAATCTGCCCCAACAAAAACATAATATTTAAGAAGAAAGTATGATTTGTCTTTATAAATTTAGCTAACAAAGACTATTATTAGTATTTTTTTTTTAAATAATGGTCTACTATAGATAATCATTACACTTTTTCACAAAAATATGATTATTCAAAGACAATTCTAATTGATAAAAACATAATTAAATGTTCGCTGAATCAAGTGGAAAAAAACACAAGGAATTTGAGTTATATAATCACGCCCGGTGGGACTCGAACCCACAATCGCCTGATTAGAAGTCAGACGCCTTATCCATTAGGCCACGGGCGCAAGGGGCAGGAAGGGCATCATAGTAAATATATTACAATATGTTTTATTTAAACCTCCACCACCCTTCCCGCTCTCGGGCTTCATTAAATTTTCAAATCTTTTCTTCTTCGATTTCGCTCTAGGGTTTCATCAAATCCCTTTCCGATCCAGAAGTTAGATCATCCTCCCTTAACCGCTCGCCGCTTCCTCGAATCCTTCGCGAAATTGCCAGCCGTTATCCCGTTCTCCAAGCTCTCACTTGCTGGTGGTCCAGCACGGAGATGAGGGGAGCCGCGGTTTGTTTCTCGCTTTATATTCTGGTTTCTTGATTTGTGGTTTCATTTTGTTGATGAGAACCTTTGCTTTGTTTCATTCTATTGTCTTCTCTGGATTCTTGATGGGTGTTTGACTTTCAGGCGCTAATCAGAGCATTTTTCTTATCTAGATTGATTTTGTTGAAGTTTTACGTTATTATTTTGAGTTTCTTTATGGATTTGAGTTCTTTTGATTCCTTTAGGTTTGTTGTATGTCATCGCTCTTGGCTGGATTGATTCGATCTTTTCTGCTGTGTTTCTTTCTTTTTTTCTCTAATTTCGTAATGGATGTTTTACTTTCGGTGTTAATCAGGGCATCACTTTTGTCTGGATTGATCTGTATGTACTTTTATGTTGATCTTTCAATTTTTTCATGGGTCTTAGTTCCTTTGAGCTCCTTAGGTTTGTATGGATTTATTGGATCTTTTCTGCTGTGTTTCATTCTTATTTCTCTCTAATTTTTTGATGGATGTTTGACTGTCAGGGTTAATCAAGGCATCACTCTTGTCTAGAATCTAGATTGATCTTGTTGCACTTTTATGTTTTTACTTTGAGTTTCTTCATGGACTTTATTTTGTCTTATCTCTTTAGGTTTTTTTTAGAATATGTGTTTTTTGGAAGGACTGGTTCAAAATGCCTTCGATTAGGTTTATCTTCTCTTGATTCCTTTGATCTCTTGATGGATTTTATTTTAGGTTCTAGCTGTTTCTCAAATGCATATTGGAAAAATTGAGGCCATGAAAATAGAGTTATGAAATGCCGAATCACTCTCGCTGTTTTGGAATCGATGGATCGATGATATCTAGCTGGAGTTTTCTTTCTCACAGATACTCCAATAGTTTTGTCATTTTCTAAAATTTTTACTTCTTTTACTAGTGGAGTTAATGGAATGGAATTTTATACTGTTAAGTGTTCTTGTCGTTTTGAAATTTATTTTTAAGATTTCACGTTATTACGATATTTTGTAAAATTTTATATTATTTTTAAGAGTTCTGTGCAATATGTTGATGCTAGCCGAAGATTTGTGACTAGATGAGCCTAATTGTTTTTGATGAAATGCCTGTGCCATTTTTACACCATTACTTAATGATACTCCAGCATTCTTTGCTGCATATGAATTAAGGTTTTCAGTACAGATGATCACTTTTAAGAAATAGGGGGTTGGAAAAGTTGTTGGCACACACGCTCCCTCCAACTGTGTACTTCTATGTGTGATTTCATTCTAATGTATGTGTGGAGAATCGCTTTCAAGATATGCTAGTTTTCTTGTTGGAGGTTTCTGTTTATTACCATATCTTGACAATGACCTAAAACTGTTTTATTTTATTTTCAATAGTTGTATGGACATTAAAGGTCTTTAGATGGAGGAACTTGCCATTTTAGGAGATTTACTCTTCTATCAGAGATTCGGACATTCAGAAGCTCGGTAATTCATCCGTCTACTGTTTCCATTGTGTTTTTTGATGGATGATCTAATTAGTGCCTTAGAACTTTTCCAACTCTATGTTTAGGAAGAAAACTAGCATTTTCCGCTCCAATTGAACATATATATATATATATATTTGTTAACAATATATATGTTAACAACATCTATAGGAGAACCTTTGATATAATAAGCTTCTATCTTCACATCTCTGAAACCATCTATATAATGATGCTTAATTGGAATTTGAGACTTTAAACCTTGTTCCCTTGTTCCTGGTTTCATCTCTAGACTAACTTCTATTTTAGCAATGAATTCTGATATTGGATGTGCTTAAACTTGAAACGTATCGGAAGCCACTAGCTTGACTTAATCGTGCCAAATTTCACATTTCAGCATGCTTGAGATTTCAGAAAAGCTTTTTATTTGATTTGCCTCATTTTGTTCATAATTTGAAATTTGGCTTTGATGTTGTTTTGATTTAAATACCTGTTTCTGATGTGCTGGAACTTGAAACTTATCGAAGGCCGTTGGCTTGACCTCTTTTAATTGTGCTTGAACGTGAAACATATATAAGTTGACCTCTTGTAATTGAGCCAAGTTTTACAGTTTTACCTGGTTTTTGGCGTGGTTGCTAATTTAGATTTTAGAAAAACTATATCTTAGATTTTCTCATTTGGTTCACATTTAATGTTGAGATGATCATGCAACGATTTAGTGATGAAGATCTCCGCTAAGGTTTGTTATCCTTGGTTTCTGTTCTGGTTTAAGTTGCTTTGTACACTGTAATTGCATTTAGGCACGTAGCAAGTCTCCTTTCAATTGATGACTTGAGCAATTCATGCATTGGGCGGAACATGCTGATCCAAGAAATCTATGTTGGAGTTGAAAGCTTTCTGATTTTGGTAATATATAGCCAATATCATTGTCAACCACCAACAGGAGATGAGAATTGTTCAACCCTTCATTTGTTTCACTTGACACTGACAGCCATAAGTAGTGGCCACAGGTTTAGAGAAACTCTCTGGCCTTCAATGCGATTTTAGGTTCTTGCCATCATTAAACATGGGTCATAATTAATGATGTGTCTATCTACTGGTCCACCTCTGTCCTTTTCTAAGAAATTGCAAATAACAGCCACAATATTCTTTCCGCGGACCATTTCTGAAAGTCATATTGAAGAAGTATTAGAGAAAGTCACAGGCAAGTTCCCAGACGATAATATCATGCATCCATCCATCTCAAACCCATATTGAGATTTGCATCTGCCACCTAGTTAGATACAAATTGCTTTGTGGTTCATGAATGAGGAAATCAGTCTAGGTGATTTGTACCACATGGGCCATCCTCCTTTCCCCAATTTTTTGACAGTCAACCATGTATTTTCTGTCTCCCTTTGTTGGAATGTCTTTTGAAGCTTTGATAATTTTCAAGTACTTATCTATTATGCATATAGCCCTGGAAGTTTACTTGGGCAATGATTTACCCTAGATGCGTAAACCATATGGTATGAAGCCGATGATGTAATTCAGTCAGTTTCATAATGAAGGTCATAAGCAAGGAAGTATAGGGAAAGGCTTCTTTAATAGAAACTTCCTTGATTGGGTTTTCTTTTTAAATTAAAAAAATAAAGTACATTTAGATTTACTGTTTCAGCAATAACGAACCATGCCTTTTCTCATATGCAGGAGAGGACAATAAAAGGACTATCGCAACTGCGATACACCCTTTCCTGGTGCCAAAACCTCTTTTGATAGTTTGACCTGTCGGAAAATCAGGTACTACCTATAATCTTCACAGTAAGTTGAATTTTGCCAATATGATTACAAAAAATGAACCCCTCTGTTAAGTTTACAGCACCTGCATTCAACGCTTATCTCACACATATTATCTTGCTAGTTGTTCCTCTAGTGAACACCTCATAACCAGACTGCATGCTTTAGAAACCACCACTTGCTATGATAATTTGGCAATGGACACCGTTTTCTCCACTTGCCTTATGTTTGTTGTTGTTGTTGGATTTAAAAAAAAAAACATATTTAAAGATCTTATCATAGGTGAGAATCGCATGCAACACTTTGCGTCACTTTTGTGCTTATGGAATTGTTTTTTCTTGACCAACTTCTGGCTTGATGCAACATACAACACTGGTGTGGTAAAAAGCAATATGCAAGCATGCCAGTGGGAAAAGGTGGTATTGTCAGGTTTTGTATATGGTTTTACATGTACAAGGCCTGTTGGATGTGAAACACCGGAACAAGTGGCACACGGACAACATTCCATGTCAGAACTCTGCACTCATCCACCTCAAGAAAATAAACCTGGAAATGCTTTCTTGAGGTGAAGAAGAACGTACCACCTCTTGAAGCTGTCAACCTCAAAAATATCAACTCAGGAATGCTTTGTCAAGGTGGACACACAGGTAAGATCTCCCGAGCCGGCATAAACAATTTATGTTTATAATTACGCACAGAACACCGCGCTAGCATCAACAACAGAATACACGTATACTAGCATGCAAAAGATATACAAAAGATATACAAAAGAAAACACGCACAGACCTACTTGACCTGGCCTCGCATCACAAATGTTCAGTTTTGAATACATGCATGGAAACGTTTGGCAAACAATCCGCCTATTTAGCTGAAAAATGACCGTGAAAATTTTTTTCAGAAAAAGCACAGCCTTATGGATTTCTGATTCATCCAAACTAAGAATTCAGGCGGTGTTGTGCGCACCATTCGAGCACCTTACATATTTATTTCGATACCTGCAGCTTATCACAAATGAATCCAGACTGAATAGTACTTTTTTAGATGTATATATTTCTCATTGCTAAAAGAACAGTCCTCATTTTCAGAATTCACCTTTTATATACAATTACTGGTTACTATTTTTAAGTAAAGTTTCAAAAAAAAATCAGTAATCATATTGTTCCAATAATTTCCTTATGAGAAACTTATATAATTAATTTATATCCATCTATATGTGTATTGGTTTTGTATTTCATTTTTCATTTTTTTGAAAAGATAGACCTGCATTTCACAAATATTTGATTTCCATGTAACTTTTTCTTATTAAATAAAGAGAATGAAAGAAGGGAAGAGATATTTCTAATTGAGAATGGATGATGGATGATGATTGATGACCTAATAAGAAATGTGTGTGCAGTCCTTTGGTGTTACTCATTAATTGCAATATTTACAGTTGATCTTGGACTGGCACAAATGATCAGATTGGACTCATTAAATCCATCCCTGGCACAGGTGTGTGGCAAAACTTCCATTGATTTGATTGGAGTAACAGAGTGTGCCCTTGACAAGATTAAGTGCAAAATAGTCAGACAAATAATCAGCAAAACTGGCAGTAATAATCAAATTGAGCATTTAAAATTCCTTTGAAGAATGCGCTTTGTGAAAAGCCATAATTATAAAGTAATAGCTTAATCCCACTTTCGATGGAAGACAAAGAAAGTTCATGATAGTTGCAAATTAACAATATGATGGCCGCATTGTTTGCCCTACTGGTTGTCAACCATTTCCCATTCCGTATTTCAGCAATAAGATGGCAAGTCAAACACAAGTTCCATTTCCTTGAGGACAACATTGGAAAGAAGAAGCCTTACGTCAATATACTTAGTCAAAATTTTCAAAAAGAACAAAAACACACACACACACACAATGTGATAAGTCTTGAACAGCAACGATTTATAGTTATACACATATGAATAGGATGGAATTCTATAAGAAAGCTAAACATGTAACACTCACATTCCTCCATTGCAAATAGCTATATTTTCATGCAATTTTGCTTGGTAGTAAATTACAAAATTCCTATGAAACTCCGAATATCATTATAGTCATACTTTTCCTGGTGATATAGTTGATTTTGATCTCACTACCAATCTAAGAAATATGCCAATATCAACGTTGAAATGAAATTTTATTAATCATCTGATTTGCAGATTAATTCTCAACTAAGCTTATAGTTCATAATCAATGAAATGTCAGGTTCCATCCCATAAAATTTAAGATAGTCTAAGTTTTCCGAAAGCACCAATTAATTGAAAAAGTATACGCTTTGTGCGTTAGTTTAGATTATAACATATGGAAGATGCTTTACCATTAATACATAGAAAAAGTTAAAATTTTTAGCTCTCGCATAGCATTTGTTTTGCTCAAAAAAAATAAAAAAAAACCTTAGCTGAGTGAGTGAACAGATTAAAAAAAAAAGTTCCCTTTCGTTTGAGGTTTTGTGATATATCTGTAACTAATCCATGGGTTTTATGCCCAAAACTGAGGTTATTTATACCTTCCAGAAAACTTTCAATTGCCTAGATATATGTTTGTCCATGTGAGATGAAGCATGTGAATACATTTAACCTTTTTCAAGTTCAACACTCCAAGTTCAGATGAAAGAGGGGGAAATTTTTCCTTTAGATTGGCAAATATACCGACTTAAAAATAAACATATACTAATGCCACCACCTTCAAGACTCTAAACTATTGCTTTCCATCGGGTCACAACAAAGAGAAAATAGGGGCATTATCATTGACTTTTAACCCCAAATTTACATCATAAAGTACAATCACACCATCGGCTATTAAGAAATCAAAAATCTAGATTAAGGGTATAAGCATTGTTCCATGGAGCAAGAATATAATGAAATAAGGCAAACTGTGATGGGAAATAAACTTCTTGAGCTTGCTTGCTCCTTTGCAGAAAAGAAAGAATATATATATTTTATTTAAATCTTTTGATCATCTTCCATTATTTTCTTTTTGTTTCATCTATTTTTCCCTACCTAAACGAATGCCACTCATCTTGAAGCAAACACATCAAAAGCGTTAAGAAAATCCACGGACATAACATTGAAGATTCATGGCCAACTAATAACAAGAAAAATCAATAAAACACATCAATGTAGGAGTATAAATTCCAAGACAACTGAAAACTATTATCAATCCCAGTGAAACTCAACATCACAATGCTTCAATCAGTGGAAAAACTATGAAAAGAAAGAAACACAACAGAAGGTAGAGTCAACCTGGAGAAACCGTCCCGAGCCTGAGTGGAGGAAAAAAATTGGAGTCGCCGATGACCACTGCAGCAGATCCTCCCCTGAATTCCATTAGGCCATCTTGATCTACAAAAAAAAAACCCCAAAAGCAAAGGAGAACAATAGTGGATTTGAGGAGAAAAATGGGTGGGATCGAAACCTGGAAGGCGATCGACTTGTCTAATTGGAACCCCAACTGGCTCATTCCAGATCCTCTCTACCCCACCGCCGCCTCGGCCTCCTCCACTCCATCGGAATTCCATCTAAGCGATGATGGCATAATCAGGAAGAGGGATGGGACTTGGGAGCTCGGAGAAACCCTCGTCCCCGGGAGCGCGCGTAGTTTGAATTTTGAAATGAAGGGCGGTGTGAAGTGTTACTCTATATATAGAGGGTTTTCCGCGGAGGTGTTTGATTGTTATCGAATGGCTGAGATGTCATCGAGCTGACTAGTCGTTTGATAGTTTTCCCGCTCACCTTTTTGGTTTAAATCGTACAAAGAGGGTTCATCAGAGGCTTTTGGTAGTCATCGAACCGCTGAGATTTCATCCAGGTAAGACTTTAAACAGTGAACCTGTTGTTTGATGATGGTGTTCAAATCGGGGGCAGTTGTTGTACAAACAATATAGAAGAAAATATATATTATTTTGTTATTATTTAGATGCTTTGTGATTAAAAGGCCAATTTATCATAGAAATACTAGTATTGGTTATTTTTATTTTAGACTTTCTTTTAACTGAAAATAATTGTTTCAAATAAGTAAGTTTAACTTCTCTGTCATATTGACCGTAAAGTAAAATCAAAATTTTAAATTAGAAAAAATAGAAGTCAATGACATTCTGATTTATTAGAACCAAATCTCTCATGCATTATGTCCATATATATTTTTTTTTGAAGAGATAGATTTATTCTCTCAAAATCAGGACACATGTATATTAAGATATTAGGTTAACTCGTAATGTTAAAAAAAAAAAAATCAAAGTGCAACCATATTTGTGAGAAACAAATACTAATAACAATAACTAAAACTATATGCAAAAATATTGGTATTTTAAGTTGAGCCCACTAAATCTTTATGTTGTAATTTTTATATTTCTATCAAGCATCAATATTGTCTGCATTACTCAACCTACTTGATAGCACAGTAAATGTGGTGATAATGAATTCTTTTAGGGTGTGTTTGGTTCACGGAAAAAGAATAGAGATGGAAATGGAGTAATTAAAAGAGTAATTGGAATGGGGTTAATGAGAAGAGGAATGGGAATAAAAACTCCGTTTGGTTGGAATGATTGGACATTGAGAATATAAAAAGTAAGTAAGAGAGATGTGGGACAATTACCTTTCTACCCTTCTAACAAATAAGGCTTATTTATATTTGTTCAATGAAACATAAATGTTTTTAATTATTAATAATATCCTTATTAACAATTAATTAAGTTAAATAAATATTTTTTATTTTCATTAATAATTAAATTAAATTACTTTTTATTTTTAAATGTCACTGTATGTTTCATTTTTATAATTAATTATTTAAATTATTTAAATACCATTCCAATTATATGGTTAATTGGTATAATTATTGTTAATTAAATAATTTTTTGAAATGTTGAGGGCAAAACGGTGATTTTCTAGAGGGGAATGGGTTATTCCTCCTAATCTAGGGGGGATAACTCATTACCTTGGTGGAGATAATTATTTCTATCAAAATGAAATCATTACCTTCATAAAATACCAACCAAATATAGTGAAAAAAATACGTAAGCAACTATTACCCTTGTCATCCAAACGCCCCTTTAATTCCATGTGAACTCCTTCTTAAGGAATATTTATCAACGCTCCAACTTAAACACCTAAACAATCATTGAAATTTTTATGATTCTAGTGTTAAAATAATCTAAAATGATTGTTTGGTTTCTCTCTTATTCGTAATAAATTCAATGAAGGTTCATAAATAAACTATCAACCTAGAACATTATAATTCCATTTTTTTTTTATTTTTAATATTTTTTATTGTGAGAGTAGTACAAATATATATCAGAAGCTAGCAGTGGGAAAGAATTAGTGAAAATTAAAAATATTACCAAAAAATTCCCAGCTCTATGTATAATATATTAGTATGGAGATTTAAGAGTTCAAGTTTAAGTCTAAAAACGCAACGGTGCTAACGGGTAGGGTATCCGGTTGTGAGTATAAGTTTACAGTTTAAAATTTATATTAATGGATAAGAGCACACCAACTGCATGATCAAATACCCAATTTATGTGCATGTTGTTAACTGTATATTTGATTATAACATTTATAATAATAATAATAATAATAATAATAATAATAACAACAGTGTTTTTATTATCAATTGATTGGTCAACATGGTCTTATTGTCTTAATCTTCAAAGATTCTATTTCCCTTTCTTTATCAGTGGACAAGTGGCTCGAAAATTTTCATTGGAGTCCATTGTTTTCCGTCCCACTGTAGTGATTTTATTTTTTTTTATATCTTATATGTTGGTAAGTTGGTGTGTCACATTGACAAAAGTCTAAAGGTAAGCTTGCGCGCCAAGGCAACTTTCCTACTCATTCCAGATAAAAATGAAAGGAAACAACAAGCAACAAACAACACCGCCAACGCGGCATGTGGTTTTTTTAGCTTATTGTAGATTGATTGAGATGTTTATATATTTGGATTTACTTGGTTCTTAATAGAGAAATGGGAAGCTTCTTAGCCTTCTTTTACCATTTAAACAACTTTATTTAATATTGAATTATTTTATTATAGTAATAATATTATTATATTAGGTCTAAATAATAAAATTTATATTATTTAAAGGAGTGGTTTTTAAGTGAAATATTTGCATATAAAAAACACATAACGAAAAAAAAAATCTGTTTTTTTATAAAATTCTCACTACCATATCGTATTTTTTTGTGTTAATAATTAAAATGTATATTAGTCTCATACCACAAAAATAAAAATTGTAACCTTAACTTATACAACCAAAAATTTCTAAAACTAACGGTTATAGTTCAAGTTCTATTTGACGCATATAGTGGTAATGAGTCATCAATATGAATACAGGTTTATAATCTAAAACCTATGGTCTTTGGGTGAAAACACACCAGCTGGATAATCAATTCTCAGCTCTTGTGTATGCCTCCTAACTAACTATATTTATCATGTTTATTTTTTTCTTACAAAAAAAATGTTATACATAACTATATAAATTAATCCTAGACCTTGGAGAATGTCCATATCTGCATGGTTAATGGCTCATTCTTGAGAATCTACGGTAATGTGGTTAGATTACCATTTTTGTTTACTATAACAATGGTAATGTGAGATTACTAATAGTGAAATATTACCAGATAAAGTGGTAATCCATATTACCAGGGTGATAATATGAAAATTGTTTTTCCTAATTATACCCCCAGACATTTAGTATAATTACTTCTTATACAAAAACCCTATTTTAACTTTGTCCTTAATGGATGTATTATGTACTTCTACTTACCGGTTAATATGTATGACCATTTTTAATGGTTTTTGCATTATTAAATAGGCTTTATATAAAAATCAGTGTCCAAATAATAAAAATGTTAAAATTAAGTTAAATTTGCTAAAATTTTTAAATATTAACATATTTTAGAAAAACGTGAAATATATAATTTTTAAAATTATAATTTAATTATTTATTGATGTAAATACTTCAAATTAAATTTTTCATAATTTTATATGTAGGGGTATTTGGGTAAATTTGACGTATTACTGAGGCGATTAATATGACTAACCAAACATGATAATGAAAGATTACCAGTAATATAAGTTCTCAACCAAAATTAGTAAAAACCTGTTTAGTTGCAAAATAAAAAAATATGGCATAATTTTATTACGTAGGAAGTGCAACTAATTATTACAGAAATTGTGGCATATTTTATTATTATAGAATGAGTGTTTGGTTAACAAAATAAAAAAATATCACATAACTATTTCACCCACTTTATAATGAGAAAAAGTCACACACTTCAAAATAAAAAAAATATTCCACTCCGAGTGAAATATTTTTTTATGCCATAATTATCACATTATGGCATAATTTTGTAATTTAAATTAGATACCCAAACAACCATTATGGTATAATTCTGTGAAAATATTATATTATGCCATAATGTACAGATTATGGCATAATATTTGGTTATCCAAACATGGCCTAATATGGTAATCTCATTACCGTAGTAATATATCATTATTGTGAACCAAACGAGCCTTAATTTTAAGATAATGTGATTTAATTGTCTTTTAATTTTCATTATAATATTCATGTTCCATAGGTGCAATTTTGGGTAAGGTGTCGGACTTTAGAGCTAGCCAGGTTGTAGTCCAAAATCAAACTTAATTAATTCCTTTTTTAGCCATATCCAAAAATGCTTCATATACCATTTTCACAATAAAAAAAAATGGTAATCCCCTCTCAAGTGAGTTGCTGACAGGAGTTAACAACATTTTCGATGTATTGAGATTTTATTAAAAATATTTTATGAGAGAAGGAAAGATTAAAACATGGGGACAATGGCATAAAGTATTATCTGGAAAATATTAAAATATTATGCAAAAAAAGGTAGCCATTAAAGTTCAATGAACATTATTTAATTTATTTCATTTTTAAATTATATTGTTTAATTAACTTTGAAATATTATAGTTTTATCGAAATTATTATTTTTTTAATATTTGTAATAAAAAATCATACTTGTGAAGACTAATTTTAAACATTTTCAGCTGAAATCACACTATGATTTGTCAAAAATAAAAAAATAAAAAAATAAAATAAAATTACACTAACAACCAGGACTTGGGATTCTCTCATGATGTGGCCATCTATAAGAGTGTCCACCAAACGTAAGTTTATTTTTTTTTTATAAAAATAAAATGTTTACCATTATGTCAACAGGGTATATCACCGTTTTAAAATTGGGTGTAAAATCACTCATAATTTACAGGATCAATTTAATGGTGTGAAAAGTAATCCATATAACAATATTTTTTAATAAAAATAAATAATTACAATTATATCTAAAACAAACTATAAAACTTTAAAAATTAGGGTGATACGAGAAAAGAAAACCGAAATTATTACTAAAGGAGTATAATAAAAAAAAAAAAAAAATTATGAAATCCACCGATGATAAATATGAGAATCACAAAAGAATTGGTCAGACAAGTACTATAGTGGCAGACTTAAGTAATTAATATTGTAACATAATTTTTAAACAAAAAACAAAAGTATGCCAACTCAAAAGCCCAAGCTTCTTGACGTTCATGAGAGTGACCGTGGAAGATTATTCTTCTATTTCTTATTTCTCAAAGACCATAGATGATTCTTCTCTTTATTTATTTATTTATTTTTTTATATCAAGAGATATGTATACATGAATTATTATTTCAAATGTGCTTTCATATATATGGGTGTGGATACAACAACATGTGAGTTATTATTTTTTAAAAAAATTTCTGATGTAAATAATACAAAAGATATATGTTAGTATAGTTGAGTACTTGAGTTATTATCTAAAATATACCCTCATCTGGTGTGTGCACTCGAGTGAAATGTAACATTATTGAGTGAGATGAGATATTTTTCTCTAAAAAGAATTGAACCACTTAGTATCTTGCATGACATATGAAAGACTTATGTCAGTACTTCTAAAATCAAATAATTTTAATTCATGTATATTTGTCTCACATATTTCTCAAAGAAAAAAAAAATTCAATTCAAAACTGTGGAAATTATAGCCACGGTCCATCCGCGTTTCCGACACTAACTTTCAAAGGCCATTAGGCGCAAACGCCATCCTGCCATTCGCGGAAAGATCAAAACCTCTTAATATATAATCATATATATTTTTAGTTTTAAGTATTAAAAAAAGGAATTAAAAAAAAAAAAAAAAAAAACATATCCAAGCAAAAACACAAGGCCTATAAAAAAGGACCTCCCAATGGCTCCCATCCCACTCAAATAAAATTTCTGTAAGACCACATCACAGCAGTAGTTAGCAAAGCAATTCAGGGTTCCAAATGAAGGAGTTGTGGACTTCTGTGGGCTTTCTAATGGCAGCCTTCGCCTTCGCCCAGAGCATCGTCCGCTCCTTCCTCCCTCCCGAGTTCCGCTTCTCCCCTGACGAACTCTCCCGCCGTCTCTTCCGCTACTTCTCGTCTTACTGCTACTACGACATCGCCGAGCTCAGCGGCGTCAGCCCTAACGGGCTCTACGACGCCATCCAGCTTCATCTCAGCAACTCCGCCTCCGTCTCCGGCACCCGCGTCTCCCTCACCCGCCCCCCCAACTCCTCCACCTTCACCTTCAACCTCTCCAACAACGACTACCTCCATGACACCTTCAACGGCGCCGCTGTCTCCTGGGAACACCGTGTCACCGAACGCCAGTCCCAGGGCTTCTCCTGGCGTCACGTCTCTGACGAGAAACGCACCTTCACTCTCAAAATCAACAAGAAAGACAAGCCCGTTGTTATCCCGGCTTACTTCGACTACATCATGGACAGCGCCGTCGAGATCCGCCGTAAAAACAAAGACCGTTTTCTGTACACGAACTCGCGCGGCGGTGGCTCGATGGATTCCCATGGCCGGGGATGGGATTCCGTCCCGTTCAAACACCCGAGCACCTTTGAGACTCTCGCCGTGGACCCTGCTTTGAAGGATGAAATCATTGCCGATTTGCGCGAGTTCTCGGAGGGTAAAGCCTTCTACGAGAGAACTGGGCGCGCGTGGAAGCGTGGGTACTTCCTCCACGGCCCGCCCGGCACCGGCAAGTCGAGCATGATCGCCGCCATGGCCAACCATCTCAAATACGACATCTACGACCTCGAGCTCACCGAAGTACAGACTAACTCCGAGCTCCGCAAGCTCCTCATGAAGACCACGGCTAAATCCATCATTGTTATAGAAGATATTGATTGCTCCCTTGAGCTCACGAACAAGAGATCTGGGGACAAGAAGGAGAAGCCGGCACCGGCACCGGCACCGAAACCAACGGCGTCAGGGGAGGTTGCTCAGGTGAGGTCGGTAACGCTTTCGGGGTTGCTGAATTTTACTGATGGGCTTTGGTCGTGTTGTGGGAGTGAGAGGATCTTCGTGTTCACGACGAACCATGCAGAGAAGCTTGACCCGGCGTTGTTGAGATCAGGGAGGATGGACATGCATATCCTTATGGGTTGCTGTTCGTTTCCGGCGTTGAAGATTCTGGTAAAGAATTACCTGGGAGAGAGAGAGGAGGAGGACGAGGAGGAGGAGAAGCGAGCGTGGGTGGAGTTGGAGGAGGTGATTGTTCAGGTGGAGATAACGCCGGCGGATGTGAGTGAGGTTTTGATAAAGAACCAACGGCGGGGGAGGAGAGTGGCGATGGAAGAGTTGGTGAAGGTACTGAAGGGAAGGGTGGAGGAGAGGAAAATGGCGCCGGGGAAGAAGAAGGTGGACGGTGGTGAGGAAGCGGTGGAAGAGGTGAAGAGGACTGTGGAGAGTCCGACGGACGGTGGTGGTGGAACTGAGTTAATGACCGTCGATGAAGGGCCTGATGATGTCAAAGAAGGGAAAGAATTGGTTGTTTGATTTGTTTGCTTCATAGAGTTGTGGAATAATTAGAATGATTTAGTTTTGTCTTAAAGATGAAATCCCAAAGTGAAGCCAAGATAATTCCCTTCAACTTCAAGACAAACTCAAAGATGGGATATTTGGTTATATATATTTTTTATTTTGATAGTGTGGTAATATTAATAATAACACTTTTTGGACGATGATTTTTGATTAAATTTATGATAAATTTACATTTTTCACTCTAGGTATATATCTCATTACTTGCTTCACCTTAGAATCACATGCACTCCAAGTGATTTTCTTGTCCGTTGCCTTCGCTGATGACAATCACCTGACGCCGGAGGAGGTGTCGATGTCTCTGTCGTGCTAGTTCCCATTCGGCAACAGTTTCATCAAATTTTATAGAGTATGTGTTGAAAGAATGATTCAAAAAATATTAATGGCTGAATTTTAAGTAATAATAATAATAATAGAGTGAACATATTTGTAACATCTATGAACAAAATGAAATCCTTTTGTTATTCATAAATTGTACTTCTCAAAATAATTCAAGGATAAATTTTGAAATTTTGCTTTATTTATTTGTGAAAACCGATTTAATTTTCTTAAAAATTTGGACAAATCATGGGCACTATGGAATTATGGAACTCGAAAATCATAATTTTATCGGATATAATTATTTTTTTATAAGTAAACATCATCATTTATCAATTCTTCTTTTGAAAAATCCATTAATTTTTATTTATTTATTTTTCTATATCTCTATATTTGATATTTTAAATTTATCTAAATATAAATTAAAATACAACATTGAAGCTACAAGATCACTACCTTCAAAGTGGAGATTTAATATAATATTTAAAGGATATAAAAACCTAAGTAATATGAATGGAGCTTTATAGTTTGAATTTGCTTTGGATATAAATTGCGTGACTTGTTTTTTTTAACAATCAGCACATAACTACACATCAAAATAAATAAATGTTTTTTAAAATTTACTGGTTATAAATATATATTAATAAAATTTAACAATTATATTTTTCTTTACACTTGGCTTAGTAGTTTCATCATACCCTTTATATTTTTATTGTTGGAGAAATGCATCCTTAGCAAATCATACTTTATATTTTTAAAGTCAAGGATGTATGACTCACATTCTTTGGCCCAATGCTTGGATTGGCTTTAAGCATTCATTGTTAAATGAATTTGGTCTACAATAGAATAAAAGCAAGGATTTGAAATGGCTTGTTGCATTTGATGGCAGCTTTTGCATGCCAATCCCTTGCAGACATGGCAACATGACATCATGCATCTTGATACCAATATTCAATGACTTTGGGGGGCCAAATTTGATGGCAGCTTTTGCATGCCAATCCCTTGCAGACATGGCAACATGACATCATGCATCTTGATGCCAATATTCAATGACTTTGGAGGGCCAAAAGAGTCAATCAAATTTAACGTTTGTTAATCAAAATCAAGCTGTTGCTCACCCTACTTACGAATAAGTAGGTATCTAGAGAAAACAACGTTTTATTAATCAAAGAAGTTCAGTCTTAGCCAATTTGGGTTTTGCTTCCCAAATTTTAAAAAGTATGAATGTTGTAAGTCAAAGGTAGTTAGTAATGAGAACTATTATTTTTTTTATTATATTTGTTAGGTATGACTCATATATTAGATAAAAAAACAAATACTTCACTCCGGTATTTGTTTAATTGGGGAGTTTCGCAGTAAGTGGGTTGGGGGTGTGAGGGCAACGCCCCCGCTGTACAGTACGTGTTAAATTTGTAAATTGTATCGGGAGTTATATATATGTCTTGTATTTGTAACCCTAATTATTTTTTTTTGGATCAATAAGAAAGCCCCCGCTTACCGCTCTCGAGGACGTAGGCATATTACCGAACCTCATTAAATCTGTCTCCTTTATTCCTGTGATTATTAGCGTGTTTTCTTCACAATTGGTATAAGAACCAGGTTGAAATGGCTATATCAAGTGCAAAATTCGAAGTGATGAAGTTTGATGAAATTGGCAATTTCGGATTATGGCAAACAAGGGTAAAGGATCTATTGGCGCAGTAAGGGATTCTAAACGCTTTGAGGGCGAAGAAACCAGATACTATGGAGGTTGAAGATTGGGAAGAACTGCATCAACGAGCGGCATGAACCATACGGTTATGCCTGACAGATGAGATCATGTATCACGTAATAAATCTGAAATCTCCAGGCAAAGTATGGACGAAGTTGGAAACTCAGTTTATGTCCAAATCCTTAACGAATAAACTATATCTGAAGCAAATGGCTATATGGTCTGAAGATACATAAAGGTTCTGATTTGGAGCAGTACGTGAATGTCTTTAATCAAATTACAGATTTAGCTCGACTTGATGTGAGTATTGAGGACGAAGACAGAGCGATGATTCTGTTGTGTTCATTACCTTTCCTTTATGAACACCTGGTAACTACTCTTACATATGGGAAAGAAACGATTGAAGTTGAAGAGATTGCTGCAGCCTTGTTAGCTCATAACTAGCGGAAGCAAACTGCAATGGAAAGCTCTCATGGTGACAGTTTATATGTTAAGGGTAATCAGGATCGTGGAAGAAAGTTAGAGAAGGAGGGTTCTGGAAAACAAAATTTCAGATCAAAGTCTAAGGGCAGAAAGACGATTCATTGCTTCAAGTGCAAGGAGCCGGTCATATAACGCCTAACAGGGAGTGGTTCACATCATACATGTCAGCTTATTTTGGTTATGTCTATGTAGGTGATGATAGATGTTGCAACATTGTTGGTATTGGTGAAGTCAGAATTAAGATGTATGATGGTACTCTTAGAACATTATGTAATGTTAGGCATATACCATATTTGAAAAAGAATCTAATTTCCTTAGGCATTTTGCATAACAATGGTTTCATTCCTAAAGCAGATGAGGATAGGGAAACCATTAGAATTGTTAAGGGTGCATTGACTGTGTTGAAAGGAAAGATAGCTGCAGGGAATATCTATAAACTGTTATGGAGTATAGTTGTAGGTGGCGTTCATTCTGTTGAGTCATATGATGATAATACAAAATTATGGCACATGCGTCTTGGTCATCTTAGTGAACGTGGGATGACTGAGTTGCATAAAAGAAATTTGTTGCATAGTATTAAAAGCTGCAAGCTCAATTTTTGTAAGTTTTGTGTTCTCAGAAAGCATACTAGAGTTAGTTTCTCTACTGGAAAGCATAAAACTGAAGGGATTGTAGATTATGTGCATTTTGATGTGCGGGGGCCTATGAGAGAATTGTCATTGGGAGGATCTCAATATTCTTTTACTTTTACTGACGATTTTTCTAGAAAAGTTTGGGTGTATTTCTTGAAATAGAAATATGAAAGCTGGGGTGGAGAACCAAACTGGTAGAAAGATCAAATATTTGAGGTCTGATAATGGCACAAAGTAGCAAAATGGTTGCAGAGGAGCACGGGATTCAGAGGCATAGTTTCAAAAATTTTGTGAGGAGCATGGGATTCAGAGGCATTTTTCAGTGCGCAAGACACCGTAGCAAAATGGTGTTGTAGAAAGGATGAACAGGTCATTCACTGAAAGGGAAAGATGTTTGAGACTGAATGCAGGGCTTCCTAAAAGCTTCTGGGCGGAGGCTGTGAGTATGGCGTGCTTTTTCATCAATAGATCACCAATAGTATCTTTTTGTGGCAAGGTTGCAGAATAAGTATGGACAGGTAATGCAATTGATTTTGATCACTTAAGGATTTTTGGTTGTCCTGCTTATGTGCATGTACCTGGTGATAAAAGATTAAAACTTGATCCAAAATCCAAGAAGTGCATCTTTCTGGGCTACAAGAAAGGTGTTAAAGGTTACAAGTTTTGGGATTCGATTGCAAAGAAAGTGGTGATCAGTAGAGATGCAGTTTTTGATAAGCAATTCATGTTGCAGCAGCATCAAGACAAAGTGCTTGAAAATAGTTCCAGTTCAGATACATTGCAGATGGATTTAGAACCTCATCCAATTGCAGCTGAGAGAATTGAAAGTTTTAATCCAACATCTGGTGGTTCTAATACAGATGATCTGCAAAATTATAATCTAGCCAGAGATAGACAGAGACACACCAATGTAAGGCCTTCAAGCAAATTGGGTTATGAAGACATTGTCTCTTTTGCACTCCTCATTACCAGTGATGATCTAACTACCTTCCAAGAAGCTATCACTAGCCAGGAGAAAAAGGAATGCACTGTGCAATAGTTGAGGAGATGGAGTCTTTGAAGAAACATCATACATGGGAGCTAGTTAAGCTTCTTGAGGGAAAGAAGGCTATTGGGTGCAAGTGGACAAAAAGAAACCAGCAGTATCAGAAAAAGAAGGGGAAAAGTTCAAGGCTTGATTGGTAGCAAAGGGATTTTCACAGCATAAGGGGATAGATTATGATGAAATTTTTTCTTCTGTGGTTAAGCATACTTCAATCAGGGCAGTACTTGCATTACTAGCTTGTTGGGATTTGCATTTAGAGCAGATGGATGTTAAAACGACTTTTTTGCATGGTGATCTAGAGGAGCAGATTTACATGGTGCAGCCAGATGGGTTTACTCAACTTGGACATGAGCATTTGATTTGTAGGTTAAAGAAATCATTGTATAGGTTGAAACAGTCTCCAAGATAATGGTATAAGCGGTTTGACTCCTACATGATTCAGATTGGCTACAGGCGATGTGAGTATGATTGTTGTGTTTATGTTAAGAGTCTTAATGATGGTTCTTTTATTTTTTTTGTTACTGTATGTTGATGATATGTTGATTGCTGCAAGGAACATGCATGATGTCCTTGGTTTGAAAGCTTTGTTGAGTCAGGAATTTGACACGAAAGACTTAGGTGCTACCAAGAAAATTTTTGGAATGGAGATTCACAGAGATAGAGGCTCAAGGAAACTGTGGTTATCTTAACAAGGTTATGTTGAGAAAGTGTTAGACAGGTTTGAGATGAGCAAAGCAAAGCCAGTGAGCACTCCGTTGGCAAATCATTTTAAGCTTTCTTCAAAACAGTGTCCTAAGACAGATAAGGAAATTGAAGGTATGGCAAAGGTTCCATATGCCAGTGCAGTTGGTTGTTTGATGTATGCTATGGTATGTACTCGTCCTGACTTAGTTCATGCTGTTAGTCAAGTTTGTAAGTACATGTCTAAACCAGGTAGGTGATATTGGGAAGCAGTCAAGTGGATTTTCAGGTATCTGAGTGGTTCTGTAGGGCATGGAATTGTCTTTGGAAGTCAGCAAGATGATCCTCTAATTGTAGGGTATGTGGATTTATACTATGTTGGTGATTTGGATGATAGAAGGTTTACAACTGGGTATGTTTTTACTCTTGGTGGAGGGCCTATTGTTTATAATGAAACCAAATCCCAATTTAATTTAAATTCTAATATCTTTAGAATTAAAAATTAAATATCCTAATCTTAATCTTAATTGATTATTTGGTTATCTTGGACTAGAATGCAAATTCCAAGGCAAACAAAAAAAAATACAAGTTACAAAATCGCCCTTGAGAACATATCTCGAAGACATTCCTTTTGAGAACATATCTCGAGGCACAAATGCAAAAGTTACAAGATTACCCTTGAGAACACATATCTCGAGTCGATCTCAAATCTTAGGATAGCCAAACACAAATCCCGAGGCAATCTTAAATTTTATATAGCCTGAGAACATATCTCGATGCAACATGAGAAAATGCAAGTCCTGAAGCATCTAAATACATATCCCAAAGCAAATTGATTTTTTTTTTTTTTTTACTTATTTATTAAAATTCAAAATTTAATTAAAATTTTTTTTTTAATTTTGAATTTTTAAAATTCAAAATTTAATAAAAAAAAAAAAATTTTTAAATTTTGAATTTTTTTTTGTTTGTTTTGTTGTTCACTCGGTTGTGATTTGATCGGGTGGAAAAGATAAAAATTAATTTTGGAATTCTGACTTTTTAGTGGTGATTTGACCGAGAGGTGGGGAAGAAAAAAAAAAAAAAAAAAATCGGATGTTCTTTTAAGAAAGGGAGGAAAGAAATTTTTAAAAAAAAGAAGAAAAGAAAGAGAGGAAAGAAGACGGAGGAGAAGGTGTACATCCTCCCTCTCCTCATATTGATATATAGATATATATATATATATATAAAAAAAAAAAAAAAAACTTTGCCGTTCGTCGCCGTTGCCTGTTGTGTCGCCGCTGCCGCCGCCGCCGCTCGCCGCCGTTGTTCGTTCACATCCGCAGCATGTTTGAGTGGCTGAGATAATGCCGCCAAGCACGCCGCCGCCGCCGCTTATTGCCGTTGCTGCCGCCGCCGCCACCACAGCATGTTTGAGTGGCTGAGATAATGCCGCCAAGCATGCCACCGCCGCCTCCAAACACGCCGGGCTGTCGTCATCTCCGTCGCCGAGGGAGAGGATGAGGAACTCCCCGGAGATCGCTTTTGTGCAATCTCTCTATCGTATCCCAACTAATTCCTCTCGAATCCAACCTCCCAATCTCCATTTCATCCTCCAGCGGCCGCTACAGCCTTGCGCTCCTGGTTCTTTCCTGTCTCTAAACTCTAGGTTTCACTTTTTCTCTTCGGGATCGACACCGGATCGTGATCGCCGGAATCAAGCACTTGCGGTGGAGATCTTCTCGAAACCGGGTTTGGGATGGAAAAGAAGACCTATGTGAAGGTTTCTGATAGGTTTTACAAGAGGAAGATGATTGTAGAAGCTTTTGCAATGCATGGTGCAGAGAAGCCTCAGGATAGTGATTTGTTGCTCCTCTTGAGGAAAGTCGCTGCTAGCAAGGAGATAGATATGGATTTGATAGCTAGAGTTGCCAGGATTTATAATCAGAAGGCGGGTCAATTTGTAAAAGTATAGGTTTTCAGTAGAGTTCTTAAAGCACTGGCCAGTGTGGGAAAGTCCGCAGATTGTAATGACGTCTTGAAGGCAATGTAAGCAGGAGGGTTTGTACCAGACAGAGGTATACATATTCAAGTTGTTACTCAACTTTTCAGTACGGGTAGATTGGATAAGGCTCTTGAATACATGGATGGTCTGGAGAACCTGGGGTATGCTGGAGATACGAATTCATTGACTTCGTTTGGATTGTCTTCATTAATTCAAAAGTATTGCAAGGCTGGTAAACTGGATAAGGCATTGTTTTGCTTGCATGAGATGATAGAAAGAAAAGGTGCTGTACACATGGATGTTGCACTTGATGTGTTGGTGAGCAGCTATTGCCACAATAACAAAGTTGATACTGCCTTGAAAATTTTGAAGGAGATGGTTACCATGAAACAACTTCAACTTTCATATTACACATGTGAGATTCTTATAGAAAAGTTGGTTAGTCAAGGGAAGCTAAGAGAAGCTTCAAGGCGAATGTTTGCGTCATTGCTCAAGGCTGGGAGATATGAATTGGCTTATGATTTACTTCATGAATCTCCAGGTGGTGGATCTTTCTATTCCATGAAGCCTGCAGCAAGGATGTCCTTGTTGAGAGAAGTGATGTTACTTTTCTTTTCAGATGAAATAATTCAATATATTGAGACTTGGCTAAAAAAAAATATATATATATATAAAATAATAATAATAATAATAATAATAAATAAATAAATAATAATAAGTAAATAAATAAAAATAAATAATAAAAGGAGATGAAAGCATGCATAAGAGTCATGCACGTTGCATGGTTTAAAAATATATATATATATATATAATAAAAATATAAAATAAATAAAAATAAATAAAAATAAATAATATATATATATATATAATAAAATGAGAAGGAGAGTGGATACTCCGCATAAAAATAAATATTCATCTCGACGGCAATAACACGAATATTTATCTTGAAGAAAAAATGATAAATGTTCATTCCGAATTTTAAGACGATAATGAGATATATATCTCGGCGGCAATGAGGCATGCAACACGGTGACAAGGCACAGGTAACGGCAACGATATATGATAATATATATATATATATAAAGCGGTCATATATATTGACATATATATGTGTATTGACTATATGTTATGAAATAACAAAATTTATGATTCACAAATTCTCTTGTCTCTTTACTTGTACTCGAAGCCCTTAATCGGAGGTTCCCAAGATTTTAATCTGGGGTAATTAATAAGAGGGGCTTGCCCCTATTAGGAATGAGAGAACCCATAAAAAAAAGAATATATAATATTTGTGCTTCGATATACTGTCTGGTGTCTTTTTCATGATGTCAGACGTGTATTTTCGATCCCACACCTATATGTTGGAAATCAACAGTTCAGTCTATTGTGGCATTATCTACAATTGAAGCTGAGTACATGGCAGTAGCTGAAACTGTTAAAGAAGCCTTATGTCTTACTGGGCTAGTGAAGGAACTGGGTGTTGAGCAAGGTGGAGTTCAGTTGTATTGTGAAAGTCAAAGTGCTTTTTATTTGGCTAAGAGCCAGGTGTATCATGCTAGAACTAAGCATATTGATGTGTGGTTTCACAAGATTAGAGAGTTGATTGCATCTGGTGAGATACTCTTGCAAAAGGTTCATACTAGTGAGAATGCAGCTGATATGTTGACCAAGCCGGTTACTATCAACAAGTTTATGCATTGTTTGGACTTATTGAATATTGATTGTTGCTAGACAAGCAAAGTAGCTCAACTCATTTTCGTGTGTGTGAAACTCCATGGTTTAATCTCCTAAGAGGCTTGATATTCGTTAAAGTGGAGATTTGTTAGGTATGGCTCATATCCTAGATTAAGGGACAGATGCTGGAGCGGAGCGGAGTGACAACATCTGTCTAATTGGGGAGTTTCGTAGTAAGTGGGTTGGGGGTATGGGGGCAACGCCCCCGCTGTACTGTACAAGGTAAATTTGTAAATTGTATCGGGGGTTATATATATGCATTGTATTTGTAGCTCTAATTAATTTTTCTCTCGATCAATAAGAAAGCTACCGCTCACCGCTCCCGAGGATGTAGGCACATTGCTGAACCTTGTTAAATCTTTGTCTCATTTATTCTTGTGATTATTAGCGTGTTTTCTAAACAATAGTTAACAGGAGGCTCAATAATAAAAATCTCTTGGGCACAGTACTGTACAACACCTAGTAAACATTGTATAAAATTAATAAAATATTATATAGTGTATTACAATAGATTTATCTCATACGTGAGAAGCTCTATTATGATATTATAGTCCATAATATATTACATTGGTTTCATGTGACAGATTATTTTTGCTTGATGTGTTAATCTATCGCATATAATAAATTTTTAAAGAGTGCTTAAATCACCGTAATTAAAAAATATCTCTATTTTATTTTTTAATTAGTATGATTTGACGCCAATTTTGTTGAGTCAATTGATTGAGAAATTAAAATGGTGTAGAGAGATAGAGAAAAAAAACATCATATGGTCTAAATTTAATGTCTCAATCTTTGTTGTTTTGTGCTTTATGACATCAGTTTGATCAAAACAATTCAAAGATGAAGGTCTAAGAAAGTAAATGAATATACTAAAATTTTATTATATATATATATATATTTGGGGTGTGTGTGGTTTTGTGAGCAATTCCTTATATTAATAAATAGTATAATGCCACTGCTACAATTATTTGGTAAAACTTTTAGGCTGTGTTTGATTATAATTTTTTTCTCTGAAAAAACTTTCACGGGTTATTTTCCAGTTAAATTTTTTTTGGAAAAATTTTCCTCTTATGTTGTCACATGACCCTATTTTCCATCAAAACAAGGGAAAACTTTTCCTACCTCCACCATGGGAAAAGTTTTCCATAGAAAATGTAAGGGATTATGTGAAAAAATAACATGGGATGGCTAATTTTTTTCATTTTACAAGAGAAAATTTTGATTTTCTAGTTATAAAATAATGCCAATCAAACGGCTATTTTTCATTTTCCACGGAAATTTTTTTCATGGAAAAATTTGAAAAAAATTTTTTTCCCACCCATTTTTCATGTTGCCAATCAAACACAAACTTAATATTTTTTACGAAATATAATTATTTAAATTAATATATATTGCAATTTATTTTAAATGGCCTTCTATATCAATGAATATCTACCATTAGTGTGAAAAATATTTATTTTGATTATTATTAATTTAGTTAAAATTTGCTCCATTCCACTTATGCAAGTCTTTTAATTTCATTTTAATTTTAATTCCCAACCAAAATTTATTGAAATTTATAAATGCTCAAACCGTCAGGCCCTTGAGTGTTTAAATGAGGTTCTTTCGAAATATTTGGGCTAGCCCATTAACAAAGAAAAAAAAGTGCTAGTATATATCAACAAATATTTTCCTATATATATATATATATATCACTCCCACCCTTTTCCCCGCGCATTTTTCTCTCCCTTAAAAAAAAATTATTATATACATGATTTTTTATCTCTTATTTAATATCTATATAATTTTTTTATCCACCCAATATTTTCTGTGTTTTTCTTCCCTCATATTTTCTATCCCTTATTTAATATCTATACACATATACATGATTTTGTAGATCTATTTAAATATCAAAATTGTGAAGTAGGTCAAAATATTTAAAAGAAAATTTTACAGAATAATCTATATAGAAAACATGGTTAATACCTGACAAAAGTAATATTTAAGTTTTTTTTTATCAATTTTGTTAAGAATATATCATGTGTGAAATATGTTAATACTACATGGAAATAAAACATTGAATAGAAACCATGTGAAGCAAACATGGATAAAAAAAAAATCAATTATTTTACATAAATAATTTTTTAAGTTCACCACCTCATCTCTTTTCCATGCTTTCCAAAGTAAATTCTTGCTTTTTTTTTTACTGCCAGGGAACCTTCTTTTAATTACTTTGAATCATGTTGTCTCATGACCTTTTTAAATTGCCTTTATTCGGACAATATAATAAAAATTTCTCTTGTACATTAATATTGTCCTAACTTGGAAAATTAAACTCTCCACCTTTGAAGGAAAATAATTAAACTAAAAATTTTCACTCTTTAAACACTCAAATGTTTTTTAAACAAACATTACTCATGAAAGACATGTGAGAGACCAAAAAGCTTGTAGCCCAGCGGTACCTCGGGTCCTCTCGTGGGAGGAGATGCGAGTTCAATCCTTCCGAACTGCGCTCCTCCGTTCTAAGAGGGTGAGGACGTTGTAGGCAATCCCCTCACCACGCGTATGCCCCTGAGAGTTGGCGCTTGTCGCCCTATCTCAAAAAAAAAAAAAAAAAAACATGTGAGAGCAATATAAGCGTATCGCAAATCTCTTTCTGTTCACATTTATAAAAAATATTTTATTAAAAATATGTGTACAGAGAATGTTCATAACCACAAAATGATCCAAGAATGATTGAAAAAAGGACCCTTAATTATAAAAGGGACAGAAGTTCTAGAATGGGTAAAATATGCAAAAAAAAAAAAAAAAAAAAAGGGAAGGATCAGAGAGCATGGATTCCTGGGCTACTTGCCCATTCAGTCCATACTTATCATTTCCTTTACGACTAAATTGGCCTCCAAATTTAAAGCAAGTCTAAATAAATTTTTCTTTTTGTTTGAAGATGTGATGGAATTGAAAGTTAGCTGTCCAATTTATGGTTATCTTTTAGAAAGCTACTAACTTGGACCATTTCTTTTCTTCTATTATGAGATTGTAATTGATGTTTGGTAAAGTCAAATGGCAATTGGAATAGAGCTCACTTTGGATAACTAGAGATGAGACATATATTAATTTCTTTTGTGTTGGGTGCTTTAATGCTTTAATTATTTTTCCAAGACTTATTTTTTATCTTTCTAAGATTTCTTCCTTATATTTTTATGTATCAATATCTGTGTGAATAGAATATAAGACTTTCCAAATACAATGGGAAACACGAGAACCAAAATGACATTCACTAACATGTATCAATGGTTTAATTTAAGTATATTCCTTTTGATAAGTTTATATTTTACTCTATCTTTAGGGTTTATTTAAAAACATGCTTAGTGATATTTTTAAAAAAAGTAATAGATATTTAAATATTTTAATATACTTTTTAAAAAATAGAATAATTATAAAAATTTTCAAACTTATCGTTCAAATAAGTAAAAGAAGCATTGATATGATTAGGGGTGTAAATGAGTCAAGCTGCTCGTGAGCTACTCGAGATCGGCTCGGTTTGTGCTCGAATTCGATTCGATTTTTCACGAGCCGAGCCGAGCCTCGAGCTGCTTGTTTAGTTTGACGAGCCGAGCTCGAGCCCAAAATTACTCAGCTCGTGAGGCTCGCGAGCCTAAACGAGCTTATATATATATATATAATCAATTTTTTAATTTATTCATATTTAAATTAAAATATTCATTAAATTAAAATTAAATTATTAAAATTTTTATATTCCTTGAAAAAACATATTTTTAATTTATTCATTTTTAAATTAAAATTTATAAAATTATTAAATTATCCCTTAAACTAGTGGTTTGGGATTCACACGTTCTCTCCCTCCTCCTTTCACAAACAAAGCCGGCGGAGAGTTTTCATTTCTAGGGTTTGAACAAGCACGGACGGCGGCCACCACCGGAACACCCGAGACGACGAACCCGAAGTTTGCTGGGTAAGGGTGAGTAGTCTTCCTCTTTGCATTTAGCTGGGCTTTCTTTTCCTTTTTTCTTTTCCTTTTCCTTCTTCTTTGCCATATAACATGCCATCAGCCATGCCACAAAAATAGAAAAATCAGACATGACAAAAGCCTCTTCTTATTTTGCAAAATAAAATAGAAGAAAAACTCACCATTAGTTACCAAACTGGACTGGACTCGCCCATGGTCTTCTCGCAAAAACAGAGGAGGAGGTGGAGGTGATGATGATTTAGTAAAGTATTAATTGATGTTCACCACTCACCAGTCACCAGACTAAAAACACTAAAGAAAGACCTTTATTTTTTTAAAATATTTTGTAAAGAAAGACCTTAGTCATTAAGAAATTAAAAGATAGTACAGCCTTCTCAAGTAAGATTTTTAGTAGAAACAAACGGGGCCCTTTCTTAATATATACATATATTCTTTCAGTGTATCAAAATGAAAACAAATGTGTGGGTTGGTTTCTTTTGATCTTGGACCAAAACATAAAGAATGACTACCACATTCTTCTTTTGTTAGCTGTGCTTGTTGTTTATTTTGTTTATTTATTTTTTTTTTTGTTTATTTGTGTGGTTTTTGTTGAAGATGTTTGAAAAATGTGATCTTTGATGTTTACCACCATTTGCTTAATGGCAAAATGAAATCTTTATAGATGTTGTGGGCAACTTGTGGTTTTTGTTGAAGATATTTACTTTTTTTTTCTTTCTATATTTACGGTTGTTTTGGGGGGGATTAATGATGTTTACTCCTTATTTGCTTATTTGTGGAAGATATTTGTTTGCTTTTTTTATTTGTTATTTAAATTTAGTGATGGTTGTGTCATTTTATATGGATGCCAAGTTGCTTGTTCTTTTACAGTTGGTAGTTCTTCTATTCATGGGTTTCATGTATATTGAATTGGCTTTTCATTCCCTTTTGTTTGTTTAAGTTCGACTCAAAAAAAACATTTTGTCCATAGACAACAAAGAGGCTTTTGGAGTTGATTTGTGGCCTTTAGCTATTTAGAAGAAGGGCAAGCTAAAATTCACGGATTCTTGTAATGTCTTCTTCCTTTTTTTATTTTTTTTCTTTGTGTAGTACAATGATTCTATGATTGAGTGAATGACAAAATGGTGGTAAACATCAAAGATCACAATTTTCTCTTTTCGATCATATGGATGTATACCGGCATGTGATTCTTGAGTATCATGAATATAGTACTAGATGTATAAGCATGCATGGTTGAATTAATTAGAAGATGAATATTTTGATGATTTATTATGTAATATTTTTTATGTAGATGTCTTCTAGTCAAAATTATTCAATGACAAGCCCACCATTAGAAGATGAATGTTCTCCAAATGCTACAACCAATACCAACATTAATACAACGACTACAACAACAACTACAACAAATACAAGAGAAGAGGAGACATTTGAAAAGAGAAAAAGGCAAAAGACATCATCTGTTTGGACTGAGTTTGTTGAAGTTACTCTTCCGAATGGGGACAAGAAAGGACAATGTGTCCATTGCAAGACTAAGCTCTCCATACTTGCAAGTGGTGCTACAACACACTTTGGAAGACATTTGAAGACATGTTTATTGAGAAAAACTGTTTTAAGTCAACAAAAAAAGATTAGTTTTGAACCAAAAGAAAAAGAATGTGGTGGCATAGAAATAACACCGGCATTTATAGATGGCAAATTGGACATGGGGAAGATGAGAGAGGCAATGGCTCATTGGATTCTAATGCATGAGCATCCATTTTCCATTGTAGAGGATGAAGGTTTTAACATGATGCAACAAAGGGGAATGCCTCAATGGGAAAAGATTTCTCGTGTGACAGTGAAGAAAGATTGTATGACTGTATATGAGAATGAAAAAAAAGGTTGTTTGCATTATTGAAGAATGTCAACAAAATTAGCTTGACAACCGATATGTGGATGTCATCACCTCAAAAGATGGAGTATATGGTTGTGACAGGACACTTTGTTGATGTTGATTGGAAACTACAGAAACGTGTTCTTAATTTTGTTCATCTTCCTCCACCTATTCGTGGTATTGATATTGCAGATGCTATTTATAAATGTTGCAAAGAATGGGGAATTGAAGGTAAAGTGTTCACAATCTCGGTTGATAATGCTTCAAAGAATGATGTTGCTATTAGAAATTTGAAAGACACTTTTACAAGACACAAGAAGTTGCTTTGTGGTGGAAGAATGTTTCATGTTCGATGCACAGCCCACATTTTGAACATAATGGTTCAATTTGGTCTTCAAGAGATTGAAAGTGTCATTAAAAATATCCGCGATAGTGTGCTTCATATTAAGCAATCTGAAAGGAGACTAATTATGTTTTCTGAGATTGTGCAACAATTGCAATTATCTTATAGAAAGTTGGTGCTTGATTGCAAGACAAGGTGGAATTCAACTTATGAGATGCTATCAGTTGCATTGAAGTTCAAAGATGTCTTCCCAAGATACAAAGATCGTGATATCACCTATGATTGTTGTCCAAGCAATGAAGAGTGGGAAAAGGCAGAAAAAGTTTGTGAAATTCTTGAAGTGTTCAATTCCACCACCAATATTATTTCGGAAGTGAGTATCCTACCTCAAACTTATTTTTAAATGAAGTTTTTCGTGTGAAAGAAATATTAGATAGAAAATATCAAGAAAGTAGAGGTGAAGATAACTTCATTTTTGACATGGTTACAAATATGAAAATCAAGTTTGACAAGTATTGGGGTGAATGCAATTTGATGATGGCAATTGGTGCTATTTTGGATCCTAGGTGCAAAATGAGAGCTATTGAGTTTTCATTTCCTAGAATGTATCCTTCTTTGGAAGCACAAACTCATATTCTTGATGTGAAAAATTGTTTGTATGAGTTGTACAATGAATATCTTGTTGAGTATCAGTCCATTGGCTCGTGAATAGTGCTGAAACTACATCAATTGGTTGCACAAGTAGTACTAATAGTGCAAGTGGACAAAGTTCCTCTTCAGGATGGTCTCAATTTGAAGCATTTGTGAAGACAATTGAAATTATTACTCCACAAAAATCTGATTTGGATATTTATCTTGAAGAAGGGTGTTATATTTGTGAAGAAGATTCTAGCAAGTTTGATGCCTTGGAGTGGTGGAAGGCAAATACGTTGAAATATCGTGTTTTGTCTAAGATGGCTAGAGATATTCTTGCTATACCTATAACAACCGTAGCTTCGAATGCACTTTTAGTGCCGGTGGACGAGTTATTGATTCATATCGTGCTTCATTATCGCCGATCTTGTTCAAGGTTTAATTTGTGGAGGTGATTGGTTGCGTTGCCTTCATTGTGTGAAGAAAAAGAGTAAGGTATAATTATGAAGTATTTTGTTTTTACTTGATTTATTTTTATATATATAATAACTAACATATATGAAGTTTCTTCTAATAATGTTTACTTTCTTATTGCAGAAAGAGAAGAAAACAATAGAAGTTACTCTTCCCATCAATCTTTGATGAAAATGCCTTGGAGTGGTGGTTTAATCATTTAAACATTTGTTTATGAAACTTTGTTGTTGTATTTCAAATTTTCAATTACATGAAGCTAATATTGTGTTTGATTTGGATTGTTTAATTATGGACATGTTATTTGTGCTATTTAAATTTGGAGTTTAGAATTTTATTATGAATGCAATGAATGGAAAGTGTAGTGTTGTAGATATATATGATTCATGAATACATAGAATTCTTAAACGAGCCGAGCTCGAGCTACTCGAGCTACTCGAGCTTTTCAACGAGCCGAGCTTGAGCACAAAAAACATGGCTCGAACGAGCTCGAGCCGAGCTCGAGCCTTTGAATATTATAAACGAGCCGAGCTCGAGCCTGGTGATACTCGGCTCGGCTCGGCTCGTTTACAGCCCTAGATATGATACTCGTTTTCTTTGAATGTGAACATCTGAGTTTGAAGAAGGTTCTTTTAATATTTTATTTTTCTAATTATGTAGCTATTTTTTTTTATCTCGTAATAAAAGTATTTAAAGGGCATTCACCTATTATAAGAAAAGTTACTTGTGTGCTAATAAAATAGTTTCATTTTCATTTTGGCAAATATTTTGATCACAAATGAAAAAAAACATATGTTTTTAATTTTTTTTTGGTAAAAAATATTAAATATAATTTTTTTTATAATATAAATTACTATAAAAAGAAGTGTTGGCTTATATATATATACACACACATACCAAAAGACGGTTGCTTTGGTTATATTGGCTTCAATACAAAATATGTCGTATATAATTAATTGTCCAGGATTCAAAATATATTAGTTGCAGTAGTACCGAAAAAAAATTTTGACAGCAAAAATGAGTTTACAGCCCAATCTTAATACTCATTGTGTGAATGTGTATGACCCAGATGATCAATTTTCAGGTGTGCAACTCATAGCATATAGCATGTGTCTTCTCTATTTTGTGAATATACATATACACATTAAAGAAAATTTGGTTAAGCAAATAAATATGACAAATATTGCTTCTTTTTCTTGTGGAAATTTCTAGGTAGGTGACCTTCAATGCAACCCTAACCCTAACCATGATTAATCTGTTTGGTTATTCTAGAAAGGCCTGGAATTCATGGCGGCAAGAAAGCAAATTGAATAAAATGGAAGAGAAAGAAGACGCGGACAAGCCAACAAGGTTCGCTTGGCGAGTACCCGACGAATGTGGGGCTTTAAATCTGATGACTGCTCCTTTTTTGTCTTTGATTACAAGGAAATCATATATATATATATATATATACTATCTCTCTCTCTCTCTTTACCCCATCTAACAACGACCTTTCTTTTTTTTTTTTCTTTCTTCTTCTTCTTTGGACATATACTGCATTTACGGATTTACCCTTCTCTAAATTTAGCATCAAGGTTGGTTTTATGTAGCCTGCTCTACGTGTATATATATATATATATATATATACCTACACCATGCAAAAGACACGGAGAGGAGAGAAAATTAGGTTGCTTTGATATTGTCAGGGGTATTTATGGAAATAAATTTTGATTTTGTATTTATGATCTTGATGAGAAACCAAAGAAGAACAAAAAAGAAGGATCATTGTCTACTTTAACTTAATTGATCACATATGGCAAAGATTGCTTGCACTGTTTGCCCTCTACACAAGAAAACAGCTCACATCATTCCCAAAAAGAAAAAGTTGTTTGTTTTACTTGAATTAAAAACCATTTTATTAGTGTAATTCGATCTTTTAAAATTTATTTTATTTATTTTAATGTTCTTTGTAAATCATCAAGTAGTCAAGAATAATAAATTTCCAAAAGTCCGACGCTAGGCAGAAAAATAAATTTCAGCATGTTGTAATATTACGTCAGTAAAAATATTCACGGATGCACTAAAAACAAAATTAAATTAATAAAACTTAAAAAATGTTTTCCAATAAAAGAAAAAGGACAGACGAGTAATTTTGATAGAGAAATCCCAAAATGCCCCGGAAAACAGTAACCAATGGCCCTATAAATAGCTAGCCCCAGAAACACCAAAGGCATTTTCAACCTCTCTTTCTAGAAACCCGACAAACGAGACCAAACGAGCCCGGCCTTCGCCCCGCGGGATCCAACGGTTGGGATTTGTGCATCTCGACGTCTAGCCCGATGAACGGCCGAGATAGCCGCAGAGATCACCACCAGAAAATCCAGCCATCGCCGGACCACTTCGAGTTCAGCTCCCAAGGCGCCGCTGCGCAGGAGATGTGCTGCGCCGACGAGATCTTCGCTCGTGGCCGGATGATCCCGTCGAACCCCACGCCGCCAGCGCTCAGGAGGAGCCACAGCAACGTTACGGCGGTTTCCCGGGAACGCCACCGGCGGTCGGAGTCAGTGGATGGGATCGATCGGTTTCGTCGCCGAGATTACTGGCAGCTGAGGCGCGCGGCTTCGGACTCGTCTCCCGTGGTGACGAGGGCGGTGAAGCCGAAACCGAAGTGGTACTGGTTCTTGTTCGGCTCGGTGAGGATGCCGGAGCCGGCGATGGAGATAAGCGAGATCAGGAGTAGGATACGCCGGCGAGGTGGGGCGCAGGCGGGGGAGTTGGAGAGGAGCCGGTGGGCGCCGTGGAAACTGATCCAGTCTCTAAGCTGCAAGGGTGTTGAGAGCGCCGCCGCGATGGCGCCGGAACCGATGCCGCTTGTAAGCCATGGGTTGATTTGACGGAGATACCCCTGGATGGCCGGAAGTGGGGCGCCGCTTTCTCGTTCTCGGGTTTGGTTTGGTGCCGAGAATGCCCCTGATGTGGAAGTTTGAGTGGGGACAGATTGGGAATAAATCGAGGTCACGGAGAGCCAGAGCGGGAGCGTGATTTGTATTTATTGAAGCCTTGTTAGCCATGTCCATTTTGAGAATATATACTCGTAGATTGGAGAAATTGTTTATATATATATATATATATATATATATAATTATTTCTCATTTCTTTGAGATGAAAAACGTGAGTGAACTTTTATGAACTTTCAATAGCAAGGATATGGTTGATAGCCCGTGACTTCATTCAATTCATGGAAAGTTGAAAAAAAAAAAGATTGTGTAATTCTCAGCAATTTGTTCATACAAAGTTTGTTCAAATTCTTGTTGGTTCATTATTTCAAAAAAAAAATTCTTGTTGGTTCTATTAATTCAATATTACAATAAATTTCACAAGGAGGTTGAATAGAGTTACCAAGTGATCAGTAGAGTATTAGCTTGATACAACAGTCAACCACCCCTCTCATCTCATGTGGACATAATCACCCATTGTCAACTACAAAACATATGGAGTTCATATTGGGAAATAAATGCAACATGATCTAACGAAGGCAATAAACAAAATCAGACCATAAACGTCAAAAAGTTTGAAGAAGTCAGTGTGTTTTAATGTGAGATATTTCCATTAAAAAGAAGGTAAGATTCTCATAAATGCTAATAACCTACTCTGCAGATAAAAATAGTCATTACTAGGTTAATGAAATTTTATGGAGAAAAGAATCAGGTCCTGCTCTTCAGCATTATACTAATTTGGTTAAAAAAAAAAATACTATCTATCTTTGTCAATGAAGTACTATCTCCTTTAATTTCCTAAGCGCAAGAGCCCCATCTCAAGCAGGCGATCCGGATTCAGACCTTGCTCAGGAGTAGGTGCTCCTTTTTTCGCTCTGGGCAGGCCTGAGGTACCAGACGATATCTTCCGCCTTTCCAGTCTGTTTTATTTATTGATTTTCTCAGCTTCTGTTGTACTTTTTTCTTTTCTTTCACTCACTTCTGGTGAGAGTTATCTTCCTTTCTATGTACTTTCTTATTTTCAATAAATTTGTGGTTTATCCACTTTTATTTCAAAAAAAAAAAAAGTACTACCTCCTGAGAAACTTTCAGGTTTTAACAAGCAGGGCGCTTATTACTTTTGCCTGAGGAGGAGCACTGCACCGCTGAGCTGGCCAAAATAGTGTTTTGAGTTTGTGAAGGAGTAACACAGCGTCAAAAACTGACCTCCTAGAAACACAAGCCCGCCCAGTAACTCTGAAGGTTCCTACTTCCTAGTATTTAGTTAAAGCCTGACGTGTGTGTTCCGATATCACTCGCATCAGATGTCATGCCTCAAATTATAATGCATTACATCCTTCGCAGCAAATCTGATCACTCGCATCATATGTTCTTTCCCATGATATTCTTTACCAGATCCAAGATGCGGAAGTAATCATAAAAGAGAGAAGATTGCTTACCCTCAAGCCCATTTCGGGTGAGACGGTTGCTGCCTGCTAGATTGTTGCATGGGCTCCCACCAATTACCAGATCAAACCCGCCAAATGAGTGAATCATCTGCGCAAGTTTATCACCATTAAGCTGTTGCACATCTGCCAATTCAATCAAGTTCCCTGTTTGATCAGTCTGCTCCCACCAGGCGCGAATTATATTTCTGTTAATTTCAGATAATTCAACAGAAACAACATTCTTCAAATGAACTCCGAGCCTATGAAGGGCAACTTCAGCTCCACCAATGCCAGAGAATAAGGAAAGCAAGTTAATCCCATTTGGAAATATGATTTTGAGGACAGAGAGATGGTAGGCGACAGTGTCCACCTGAAATGAATTCCCCAGGGACTTGTATCTGTCTGTCCTGCTAATGCCACCCCCTCTAGTGTGATTCTTAGGGAAACCCAACAGCATTTCCATTTCATCTGGCTCCAATGGTGCAGCCTTGTGCAACCCTACCCAGACCAAGTTCCATTTCTTGCACTCATTGATCACATACTGCCGGACTCTCTCAGGAGGTGGATCACCTGATTTAACGAGTGCGCTTCTAATCTTCTCTGTGGTTTTAGCACTAGAGATACTAGTCTGTAGACAATTCAGTTGAGTCCTGGGATCCCAAGAAGGCCACCATTTTTGGGTCATTGGCAATGCTTCATTGATTATTAGAGGCTGGAGTGGAAGAAGAGGAAATCTGTTCTGAATGGGGAGGTTGTGAATGTAGCCTCTTTTCCTGTTGGCAGCGCAAAAGTACTTCGAATCAACGAACTCCGGTTCTATGTCATAAAGGAAGCGCGACATTGTATCCCAGACTCCCTTGGGAGTCAAGGCCACATTTTCATAGTAGAAGTATGGTGGGCCAATCGCTGCCTCTGGTAGCTTACGGTGCACTAGCTGAGTCTTTTGATTTGGAACATTAAAACCAATCATAGGCTTTGGGATTTTCAGCAATGAGGAAAACCCTTCGTCATTCATATCAGATTGTCCAGAACACAACTTCTTGATTTTGGGGCCATGGACCGTTCTATTCAGCCTCTGGTCTTCCAACAAATTTCTTTTCTTTTTGATAAAAGACCCGCTAATGAAACTTGACCTTGGCTGCTCAAAGGAAAAATAACCAAGTGAATATGAGGCAAATTAATTAAATATAAACGGGTTATTGGGTTTAATCAAACTGCAGATGTAGATATCACCACAACTGGTGCTGAGGCAGTCTGTCCCTCTATGTGCACACTCCCTGCTGCCAGTTGGGCAGCATGGATGGAATCAGCTAATTCCAAAACAGAGGCAGTTGAGCCTGTTTTAAAATGGATTTAGAAAAGGGGTCATGCAAATGAGTCTAAATAGAAATCAAGCGGTGGAGGATCCACACAAGTACAATCTTATATGCTACAACAAAGGATTCAGAACCATGCAGGCTTGAAGAAATAATTTATATTTATGAAACTCATCTGATGATGATCAGGAGATTCAGTTGAAGAATTAAAATTTTTTTTTTGTTGACAATGTGGACAAACCACCACACTCATACACACACACCCCCTCATACATACACACTAAATTTTTTAAAATGTTATAAAAAATCAGAAATTGGAACTTTTGACTGAATGCAGTTTGCTATTCTTAAAATTAATCTACAGTGTAGATTTATCCGTGTAATAATGCATTTTCCCATAAAACATATGATTGTAATTTAACCTAAAAGGAAACTTAACTGGTAAAATATAAAATTCTGCAAGTAAAAATTATAGACCAATCAGCTTAAATGGTAAGTTTCTCGCATGTAGCTTTAGAGGTAGGTTTGCATGGGTTGTCCTTATGGGTCCAATGCTAAGAATACTAATTCTAGCATGCCCAGGGTGCACTGCAGCTGGACTTAAAGTTTATTTTTTTTTTAAATGTTATTTTATGTTTTTATATGATACATACATAGATAACTATATCGCTTTGATTGGCCTGGCAAGAATCACTCTGGTATGAATAATCAAATGCCATGTTATGGATGGACGGAACAGAGCTCTGAGGAGAGAGAAAGCAGGATAATACAAATCACCTATAAATAGACTGCTATGATTCCAAAGAAGAGCATAAATTTTTTCCTACAAAACAAGGCAATAATAAGTGCGAACGAGCTAAACTAATTAACAGTGAAGCGAACATAATACCGCAACGATCAATTGCGGATGATGCCTCATCCTCTGGAAAACCCATCTCCACTAGCATTAACAATTTCATGTCCTTGTCAGAAGACTTTTCGGTGCATCCCTGAACATGCCCAACATAGAAGTAAAAGAAGTCAAACCACAGGTAAGCTGATGGAGCAGCCACAATCAACAATAACATAATAGGGGCAGGGCTAAACAATGGTGTTGTCCATTTCATCATTTATTTGAAAGTTGAAATAGAACTCAAAGATATGCATTAATGCCACTACATTTTTTCTTTCAAACACATTGAGGTTGAGAACTGTTCGTGTGTAAAGCAACAGAAACAAATCGCCCAAGGCGAAAGTTCAAGGGAATCGTCCTATGACCAAGCATACGAGAAGAGAAATAATCTGTGGCAAGATCTAGAATTTCATAATGCCTACAAATCAATAAAAGCAGTCATGCTATATTTATAAGTTCCAGTTCCATATAAGTCCGTTAAAGTAAATCACCTCATCTCCAAAGTTGCTCATATCTGAGTCATCATCCTCCAAATAGTCTTCATCACCTTCTAGGGAACAATCTAAGGGTGATTGTTCACTGTTCAAAGGACATGTTTCCATGGCCTTCAGGGTGAAAATGTCCAGTAAAGTTAATTCCTGGTAAGCAATCAAGACCCAAAAAAAAAGTGTGGGGACTTTCTACCAACGTCTCATTATATAGGAAACATATAACACAAGTATAATAAAAAGTGATTGGAATACCAAACAGGTTTAAATAAATTGACCTTTTAATGATTTCCATAACCATAAGACTGGTATAATTAATATCTACTTGAAGAGCTGAACTTTTGCAGTCTTGAGCAGATCATTCACAAATAACTCAATGCTCACCTAGTCAATAAGTGGCCTTTGTCTGTGATGCCATATACCACGCCCTCAAACACTTATGGAAGTCACATATATGAATTTTAAATTTACCAAACACTGCATTATTTGGGATGCAAGATGCATGGAGAATCATAGATGACTTTCTTCATTTTTGTCAGGAGCCTGTTGTTTCTAATTCTAACCATATAAGCCCGCACAACAAGTTTGTGCCAAAAGGAGATGCGCATCTGATTGCATATTACCGTGACACAAGGAGAAAAGTGCAAACACATAAATAACGCCCATATACAAATCATATTATTAAACCTAAGAAAGGAAAAACTAATTAGGAAAGATGTCAAGATGAAATTTCATCAGGATGGATACACTGATGAGGCGAGGTTTACGTACATTACACTCTTGATTTATTGATTCAGGCTCTTTCGTAGTTCAATTAATTCTTTCCAAGTTCATTTACATTATTGTTTTAAAAAGTGTGGTCAAACTACAAAGCCCTCAACTTTTGAGTTAGAAGGAAAATAAATACCAACACTATTATTGTAGGGTGGGGCATTATACTCTTTAAATTATGTTTAACTCGGTTTTTTTTTCTCAGGAAAAATATATGTCCTGCGCCAAAGAAGGAATGCATATTTGGGTGCAACATCATCCTAAATTCATTTCACAACCAATGAGCACAAAATTAGCACATAGGTGTAAGAAAAGCAACAACTTTTTCTTCTCTTTTAACTTATAGTCACTTCTCCAAATAAAAGAAAAAAAGGGTTATAGCTGTATTAAACAAATCCAATAAATAACCAACACTCACCGCATATGTAAGCAGAGTTTCCAATATAACCTCCGGTTGTCCTTCTCCTGCAATCAAAAAGCACAAGGAATAGTACATCAAATTGATTACATCAGACGAATGGGTTAATCATACAGCTATCAAAATGGACCAAAAGGGGGATAAAAAGGAAGAAGAACAGACCATTGTCTTTTATTGCCTTGATCACCGTGTCTTCTGAGAACCCCATTCCCACAAAATGCAATAACAAACTACTCCGAGAAGAACCAGCCTCACCAAACTCGAACATAAAAAACAAGGTTCGAATTCAAAAAATAAAGAATTTAATCCGACAGTCACTAAAAATAAAAAATATTATAAACACGTTAACTTGTCTTGATTCCAGTCCAAGATGAACACTTGATACCTCCTGTGAAGGGACTGAGACGGAAATCGCAGGGGCAGAAGAGCCCCCGGCCAGGCTGTTTCCCTTGCTCATATCCTCCTCATCATCAGAAGTATCCCATTCAAAACGCTCTCCTTCTTCACTATCAGTCATCCAATCCTAACCAAAAACAACCCGATCATACAAATAAGAAGATAAAAAAAGGAAATACTGAAAAGATCAAAACCAGAGAAAAAGAAAATCACCATTTCGCTCGAAAACCTCAAGAAACGAAATGAAGAAAGACGCGAGGACACCCGGAGATATATCCCGTTCGAAGATTAACGGACGACGCGGGGCGGAACAAACCACAAATCAAACTCCTCCTCCTGGTCGTGATGGCTCCCGTCGAGGGATCGAAAACTAGGGTTAGGGTTTTGGTTTTATGGGGAGAGAGCTCTGGGAGTTCTGAATATCGCGGGAGCGGAAACAAGGAAGAAGGGGAGGGAAGGGAAAACCGGAAGAACAGTGGGCTTGCCGCTTGCATCGAAATGGTTCTGATCACAAGGCAGATCAGACGGCGAGGGTGAAAGATTCGATGATACGAGAAGCATGGTACACTGCCGCTCTAACGGACTCGTGGTCTGCTTTGACACGTGGAATGGCTCGTCCATGCAATGCTTCGAGATTTGAGTTATACTAATTCATCAATCATGATTTGCGGTGTTGATCATGACAAGCGGAGTATTTGTTTGGCTTAAGCCGAGCTTATAATGTTAAATTATTATTAGTATTATCATCATCATCTTCTTCTTTTCAATTTAAAATTTTTTTATTGCCCTGCAATTTACACACCGCTTTAGTCCTCTAATAAAATTCACTGCACTGTAGTCCACTTGGATGGAACCCGCAGTTAATGCATTTTAAAAAAAGTCGATTAAAAATAATTTGATAATTTTAAATTTATAACTAATTGTATTAAAATTTAAAAAATTATATTTATTTAAAATTCTATTAAACACATATTAAAATAGTTTTCTACTATTGAAAAGTAAAAATACATTTATTAAAAAATATACAAATTAAATAATTAAATATGATATCATATTTCATAGATTTAATATATAAAAAAGTATAGTTAAAATAATTTATTGGAAGTTGTAATTGTACACTAAATAGAAAGAATAATTTTTTTAAAAAAAATTAATGTTTCATAGGGACATCGAATATTGCTTGAATATATGTAAATATATATTTTGACAATATATAATATAAAGGGTATGAGCACATGTTTTATCGCTTGATGCGGGACAATGCTTATATGAGAATTTGGGTTCAGTGGCTTTGTGCAGGATGAGTTTCAACACGTGACTGTATTTTAATTTTCTTGCACTTAACTCTGTATAAGCATAAGCAATGCAGTCAAGATTGATTACGACATGGAAACGAATACAAAATGGCAGTGAATTCAAAGCAATTACCTGCAGGAGAGTTGAAACTAAAATCCTCAAATGCAACTATATATATAACATGTTGTTTTGTTAATTATAAGCTCAAGAAAAGAGATATAAAAATGGAATTCATACGGTGACAATATAACCCTTAAAAAAACTTCTCTTTATTTAAAGATCCAGCTTTGAACAAAGAATGCACTATCAAAATACTGAAATTAAATTCAACAAAATCAAGAATAATTACAGCACACAGTGTACTCATTAGCAGATCAGATAAACAATAACAAATGATCATTATAAACAAATGAAATATCACTACAAACTATGCAAGGAACTCAAAGTTTCACATCCACAACTGATTAATTAACTAGAAGGCAACAAACAATAAATCTGGACAAACAATAGGATAAATTAAAAACAACAGCAATAGATGATTCCAGCGTGCTTGGTGCTCAGCATAGTTTGTCTCTGACTTATCAACACTTGCAATAGCTCCTTGGGTTAATACAAAAAAAAAAAGAAATTATTTTTATTACCTTTTGTCTCACTTAATTATTTTGTATTTATTAATGACATTAGGTTATAGGCTCCCATTGTATTGATCATATGACTCTTTTTATTTATTTTTTCAAAAAAAGTAAATAAACCATATTTTCAATTAGAACTCAAAACAAAGGTATATGAAGAAGTACATCGTATGTTATGACTCATGATTCAGACTTTTTTCCACTTATTTGCATTTTTGGAATTATATATTAATTAACTATCGTATTTATTTTGGTATAAACTAAATCTCAATGAAAAATAAAAAGCAATATATATATATATATATATATTTGACAATGTAGATAAGCTCCACCTCACACACACCTCAAAGCTTTGGAGACGAGTTGAACCTCAATCTTCCGTATGGAAGTTAATCACATTATCACTCGCCCATATATTGTGGTGAGAGTGAAAAGCGAACCATATATTTTCAATAATATTGTGATTTATTTATTTATTTTTTTTAAAAAAAATTATTGTATCACATTTTTAATAGAGACCGATCGAGTATCATGCAATGGCTATCACAACTTAAATTAAGACATGGTTTGCCACCACAATTTACACAGGCAGAACCACATTCATGCATTCTGTGCTCTTGCTTTCACTCTTGCATTTGTTACTCGCTCGCTTGATTGATCAACAACTTTGAAACCTTAATTTTTTCTTGATCTCCTCAACCAGATTAATGCAATCAGGCTTGATGATGATGATGATGATGATGATGGCTTGAATTTTTACATTTCCAAAAGAGATGCTTGATAAATTCCTTAGCAAAATTACACATATGTCAATGACCAGAAAGCCTTCGGTTAATATTGTCCGGAAGAGATTCACAAATTAATACATATGATTTACAATAAAAAACATTCTAATAAAAATCCTTTGTTTTTTGAAAAAATAGATAAACCGCCATATATATATTTAAGAAGCCGAAGAACTGACAAATGAGACAAATAGAGAAAAAAAAAGATAACATGAGTTAACGGTGCCTCTCATCATACGACCTACATTTTCTTCACAAGAAGTATCATCTGTATTGGTGATAGTCCATAAGAATTTTAGGCCATGCTTTAGCCGAGACAACCAAGTCTTCCAATCTTACTTTCACGGGAAAGATACTTTATTTTTGAAACCATTTTGAATTCCCATAAAAAAAAAGGGTAAAAATACTAACACCAGGTGAATGACCATTTTTGCAATGAAAGAGTGGATATATTATTCTCTCTTAAATTAAAGCTTGAAGATTTTAATATGTAGTAAAAAAACCAATCTTGAATAGTTTCTCCCACTGAACACTGGACCTTTGGTAGTTGATACGGAAAACCCCTTCCATCACCATAGCCATCCTCTTGACCATCCCTCATTTTGGTATGATTTTTGCTAATATCTTTTCTCATGAGTGTCTTGGTGCTTCTGTACTTTCACTACTGATGGATATATGTCTAATCTTACTTGTTTTGTCATTGTTCCAGTTTTATTTTTGAGTTACACTTCTTTTTTGTTCTAGTTTTTGTCCTTTGATCATAATCCTTGTTATCTTCTTTGTTTTCGGTTGATTTTCAAAAGATTGTACTTCATCTATTTTTATCAAAATAAGAAAATAAATGTAATCGATGATTGGAGAAGAAAATCTTGGGTTATAAGTGTCGGTCTAATCAGTTAAAATAATTAATGATCCTTACTAAATAAATTCTAAAATGATCCTTATCATTTTTATATTTTATTTTTAATAAATAGATGACAAGCGTTTTTATTCAAAGAAAATCAACATTGTATACAAAAAGGCATTTGGTACATGAGAAACCATATACTTTCTCTATAATTTTTTAAGGATAGAAAATTTTTGCCATGTTTGGTTGTTCATTTTCATAAGATTCTTATATTACATGGGAGTCATATACCTTCACAATAAGGAATATCGGACAAGAAAGTAATTTTTCTCATGAGAAATTGAATGTGATGTTAAAATATTTTGACAAAAATAATCTCAATCTAGCTAGGGTTCTTCCAAACCACTTTTTATTCATGATTGCCTCAAGCAATCTCAATCTAAACAAAATCACAAATCTTCTACTTCTCTGATCTCCGGTATACAATTCTTGTTCCCATCCTTTCTGTTTCATATTTATTTTTGTTCTAAATAGATTATTAAACTCTTTATTTTTGTTTATCTGATCAATTTTTTTTTTTGTTGTTATACCAAATGAGAGTTGTCATCTTTAGATTTTTTTTTTTTTATCTTAAGTTTTAATTTGGATTTTGCTCATAAAATTAATTCTATAAATAAAACATTAAATGAAGATATTTTTAAAGAGGTTTCAATAAGTTATTGATAATTAATACTTTTGAATTATAAAAATAGAATTATCATGATTACAGACTACTCATACATAATAATCTTTTTAAATTATGTGACTTATTAATACTTTTTTTTTACCGTCATATAATATATAAAATTATCAATTAATTTTGAAAAATTATGTGTCTTATTTAAACTATTATTTTTTTAATATATGGGTATTTTTATCATTATATCATTAACTTTTTATGAATGTCTTACTGTACCAAAAACAATACTATTATTTTTTTTATCAATTTAATGAAATTTTAGTGTACATCAATCAAAGAATTTTTAGTTTCTCATCTATCATTTTGCCATTCATCATTTTTTTAATCAATTACATTCCATCATATTTCTATGGTAAAGCGTGCCGATTAATCCAAAGTCCACAAGTTTTATTTTTAATTTACTTAAATTACCCATTACTTTGTCACTAGATCCAAATAAATCACGGCCGTCGATTCTTCTTTTCTCTTCCGGACAGAAGCCAGGAATTCGTTCCGTAAGTCTGGAACTCAGAATTCAAGAAGCGGATCCAAGGGCTGAAGCTGGAAGCGAGAGCAAAGCTTCGAACATTGTTCTCCATAGATCCAGCAATGGCGGAAGAGAAGGTTCCGGAGATCTCTCCCCCGATCAGAGCGCATATCACCCACGTTATCTTCGATATGGATGGGCTTCTCCTCGGTGACTTCTTTATCTTTTCTATTTATTTAGTTTTTGTTGTTTCATGCCATAAAATTTTGCTCAAACTTTACGGGGAAAGCAATTTTAGATTAAAGGATTGATATTGTTGGAATTTTGATCGAATTTAAGGTGGAACCGAACCTAAATAGAAGATTTGGAGGAATTTAATATTTTATTCTTCTTTCTTCTAATTTGTATTAATTTGATGCACTAGCACATCTTTCCTTATTGTTAGGTTTTAGCTTGATGAATCATTCGATGGAGATAAAAGGATTGCGATAAACTTGATTCGTGATTTTGGAGAGAACAAAAGGGATAGTTCTGGGAATTTTTGAACTAGAGCGTGGCATCTTGTTTCTTGTTAGTGAGCGCAAATTTAGAGGAGTAGCGATGCATTTGGTTATTAAAAAAGTGAACTTGGATAAATGCAATTGGGTTTGAATGGTTTTGGTGTACTCATGAGGTTTCTGTTGTTTTGTTCTGCAAATTGTTGTCGAATGGGAGAAGGGATTTTTAATAAGTGCCCTGAAATTTGGGTGCAGACACTGAGAAGTTCTACACTGAGGTCCAGGAGAAGATCCTCGCAAGGTTCGGGAAGACGTTTGACTGGTCTCTTAAGGCAAAGATGATGGGGAAGAAGGCGATTGAGTCAGCCCGTGTGTTTGTGCAGGAGATGGGACTCACGGAGTTTTTGACACCAGAAGGGTTCCTTGAGGAGAGGGAGGCAATGTTGCAAGAGCTTTTCCCTACTGCAGAGATCATGCCAGGTAAGCATTGGCATCACAGTTAAACTTTTGTTCCAGTGTATACAAGACGGCTAAATGGTACTCTTGTCTCTATCTAGAATTGGACAAGAAAAGAAGTCCTGAATCTCAGTGCTTTTACATTTACTTACTGCAAAGTAAATGATGGATAGTTGTTTGTAGGAACTATATGCTAGAGGAGGCATTGGTGAAATCCCCCTTAGTGACAAGTATATGGCAACATATATTTTCATATGCTGGGTATTCTACCTGACTGTTGTATTGGAATTAATGTTCCTCATGATGATAAATCACATTGTTACGTCCTCAAATTGTCAGTTATCTGGTTGGTGCTTCTGTTCTTGATGTGCATATACAAATGGTCACTCATGTCATGTGGTCAGAAATCGGAATGTGAAAAGTTTTTATGGGCAATTAGCTTTGGTTGATAAGCTTATTCTTATTAATGTTCATTCTTTCACTAAATTGCTGAGGCAAATTTATCTCTGAGGATAATCTGCCAAGTCTTGATCTTTTCATGAGATTTTGAAGACCTTCATTGCATTGAGAGTAACATGCAAGCAACTCTCATATGCTTTGAATTTTTTGTGTTTGACATAGTAGATAGAGTTTATTTCTTAATTATTAAGTTCTATGTATTGAGACAATAAATATTTTTAATAGTTCATGTTGTGATGGAAATTCTATTCCTATTACATTATGTAATAACTATGAAAATTGTATTCCTATCACAGGTGTCAAAAAATTGATCAGTCACCTTCACGCAAATGGAATACCAATATGTGTGGCAACAGGGTAATATGCAAGCTTGAATGTCTTGAAATTTTAATATGGTTGTGCATCCTTTTGCTGACACTTTGGGATTAAGACATCAATTTTCATGGATTGGTTTCATAGGTCACATACACTACATTTCAAACTGAAGACACAAAACCATGGGGAAATTTTCTCTATGATGCATCATGTGGTTACTGGTGATGATCCTGATGTGAAGAAAGGCAAGCCATCTCCAGATGTATTCCTTGCCGCGGCTAAAAGATTTGAGGTAACAATCTAAATCCTACATTCTTACTAATAATTTGTCTTATTTATTCAGTTCCCATCTTTAATTGCTCATATAATTCCTGCAACCAGGGTACTGTCCATCCACGCAATGTTTTAGTTTTTGAAGATGCACCAGCAGGAGTTGCTGCAGCTAAGAACGCGGGAATGTAAATAACCATTTCTTCTGTGCATCTACATTATCAGTTATACATATTGCTGTGATAAAACTTGTCAATTGTGATGATTCTGAAAAAACTCACTGCCCTCTACTTATAACAGGTCAGTAGTCATGGTCCCAGATCCAAGATTGGATGCTTCTCATTATAAAGAAGCCGATCAGGTTCTCAGTTCTCTGTTGGACTTTTCGCCAATTGAATGGGGCCTTCCTCCCTTTTAATATTGCTGCTGCAGAATGGGGACTTGAATGTTTTGCCCAATTCATTCTTGCTGCTAATGCTGTTGCAGAATTTGTTAAGCTGCAGAAATTTATTATTGTTATTTTTTATTACATGAGAATTGAATCTTTATTCATGGTTCTAGTTTTTGCAGCCATTCTATCACTCAAATGGAGACTTGGTAATTGCTCAGTGTCATAGTGTTCTGGTTCCTTGTTGAGTGGAGAACACATCTTTTTTTTTTTTTTTTTTTTTATTATTCTTTCGTTACATGATGTTGTTACTGAAGTGGGCGGAGCTGGGCCACATTTACTCACAAGCGGCCCAATTTAAAATAGGCCTGGCAATTCTTGGTGGTGGATTAAACGTTCCATTATTAAGTAATTGTTTTAAAAATTTTAATATAAAACACAATCAGGTTTGCTTTAAGCTTTATAAAGTCGGACTGTTTATTTATTGCGGGGTTTATTTTTGAGATGGTGTTAATACTATTTCTAAATTTACTCTTATTTTAACTTGCAAGGAATTTATATTAATTGTTATTATTAATTGAAAAGAAAAAGTTTCTTGCATATGGTGTTTGTTTTGGGGTGAAATCCTAAAGTGTTTGTTGGGTTAATTCCAAGATGGAGGACATAATTACTAAGTCTACTTTTTTAAAAAAATAAATAAATAAATAAATAATTTTTTTGTAACATACCCTCCAACTTTGTGTTTGCAATATAAATATGTTAGAGTTATGCACAATGATAAAATGACACCCAGATTGTAACAAGGATAGGAAGAAACACAGAGATATTTGATGACATTGATCAAGACGTTCATAGTACTTCCTATAAATAAGTCGCATCATATGTTGATGTTAGTAAGTAAACAAACATTCACATTAATGATGAGCAAACAAAAGACACCACACTACTACTTACACAGACAAAGAGATGCATCTTAAAGATCTTTATCTTGCCTATTTTGGCAGAGAAAATGACAATATTACTATCATTTTTAAAATTTAAAACACATAAAATAGAATGAAACAACTTCAGTAATTATTTTTTAAAATTATTTTTGGCATTTTGAACATTGATTATTGATATGAAATAAGAATGACATCATATATGTATACATACGCCACAACGGCAATCCGTTTCAACTTGGTCATGAACGTCAATTGATTGATTATGAATGAATTTAATGTAGAATGCTGAGAGTGGATAATTATGAGGAAAAGAAGAAAGAACGGACCACAATAGCAATGTGGACAAGAGAAAAACATCACGTGAAATTTGGTATGGATTGTCTGCCGGGCACCATGGCCGCACCTGACTTCTTCAACTCGGGGCGCCTGCAGAGCTACATCACTCACGTGAACCCCAAGACTCAAACAGCGACTCAGCCGTTTGTCCCACCAATCATATTATTTATTGCATTATATAATATCCTGAAAAAATATGACAAAAAAAAAATATATAATCTATTTTCTTCAACTAATGTTATTAAAAAAGGCCGTTGACTTTTCACTCGATAAAAAAAAAATCACTATCAATCTTGTAATGTAAAATTAGTTTTAAATAGTACTATAATAATTTATAATTAAATTATTAATTGAAAATACAACTTTAAATCTTCCGTAAATGATATGAATCAACAATTATATTTTTTAAAATTAATTCCAATGATAAATGGACATCTTCTATGGTGAAATAAATTAGATGTACATGGCGAGTTGCTCCATCCATATCTTCAATAGCTTTCTCATTCTTTTATTATTATTATTATTATTATTATTATTATTATTATTATGTGAAACATTTGTGTAATTGCTTGTAATAATTGATTGGAGCTCCACGGAATAAATAAAAGTATATGAGGATTTTTTAAGCTATGTCTTTTGCATCATTTTCTTTTATCATTATATTATTATTGGACAATATAAATAAGCCACAGGCCTACTGTGACAGTGGAATTGTGTAAAAACATAGATAAGAAGTTTATAATGATTTTAAGTTGTTTTTACCCTGACGAGCATTGGCAGAAGGGAAAGTTCAACTACTTTCATGTTTCTTTAATTGCTCATAAATAATTTAAATTAAATTATTTCATAGTCATTGAATACATATGAAGTAATGGACAACCACTAGTATGGGTGTGGTTGCAGATATTTTGCTTCCATGCAAGTCTTGACTTTCTTGTGCCATTGGACCACAATTTAGTGTCATCCATTAGCTTTTTTATAATTTAATAAATATTATTTTAAAATGGAAAATTAAACATAGATAACCATGAGTCTTTTGACTGTGAACTTCCTGTATTTTTGTGTTTTGTTTAAAACTTAAAAATAGAGTGTTATTCTTCATCATCATTTATCAAATAAAAACATGGTTTTTTTTACGTCTTTGAACTAAATAATGTTTTATTTCATTCCTCCATCTGATATACCAACTCACAATAATGTGACATAAGTGATATGCCAACTCACAATAATGTGACACATGTGTGACACATCAACTACTATGTTAATTTGAAGGATCAAAACAAACATATCTGGTTAGTTTAGTGGTTAAAATGAATATATTTTTAATTAAAAGCTAAACAAAATTTAGTGATTAGATTTTTTTTTTTTTTTGGATAATTGTAATGGAAAACATTATTGGACTTCATAAAATAAGTGAAGGTTGGTGAAAGGAGTCCGTATCAATTGTACTAGATCTCTTCACAATGATATTAAATTGAATTTCTTTGATGTAGATAATTTATATAGTAGACTTGCATTCATAAGAAATAAAGACAATGAAATTTCTATATATGGATAAAAAGGTGAAGAGGCATCCGCATTTTAAACAATGCTAAAATAAGTAACAAGGAAAATAAGTCATGCGATTATAAATACGTATAGTAAATGATTCCTAACATTAAAGTGTGAGCACGAGAAGTTTTTCATAGACAAAATCTAAAATAATGGGATTCAGGCATCTATATCTAAAAATAAATTTCAATCTCACTTAGAGGTGCAGGGTTTATTGTAACAAGAGGATTCAGTACAATTATTTTAGCTGGAGCAAATCTGTTAACAGCAAATACAAATGTTCAAGCCGAGTTAATAGCAATCTGAGTGGCCTTGGAGCAATGTAGCAGATAGGGAGTAAAGCCGGATAAAGTGTGCACTGATTGTATCATGGCATTGGAAAATCTGAAAGAAGATCTCACAATTTGTAGCGATGCCATTGAGTTAGAGATTCAGGAACTTGAGAGATTACTCAACTAGGATAGCGAGATTGATGTTGCTTACTGTCCAAGAGAGCTTAATATGGTGGTAGATGCTTTGGCAAACTTCGGAAGGAGAAACCCATTGATATCACTGTTTCATAGTGGAAATAATCGTCCCCGTTGGCTCGAAGAAACTACCATATTAGTTGGCTTAAATTTTTGAGTTTCTTTTGCTTTTGTTTGTTCTAACTCATTATGAGTTCACTTTGACAAAAAGAAAATTTCACTTGGTAAATGAAGAATGATGTGACATTTTCACAATTTCATCAATTAATCTCCACACGTGGAAGGCCATACAAAAGATGTATTTTGGACTTACATATATATATACACAAATATAATTGAAGTTGCCTTTATGTGGTCTGCATGCTTGGTTATAGCCCCACATCTTTTTATCTTAATAATCAAACATTTCAACCAAAATCATGCAATCTTTCATGTTCATCAGTCTCTCAAAATTCTTCACGTTGGTGATTAGATTACTGTAAAAGATAAAGGCAAATGAGAATTTCTCTTTAAACATCTTTTATCTTGAAGCATTTCCAAGTCAACATTACTCATCATTGATTTAACGTAATGTGATATATTAGCTAGAGATAATTAATAGCTAGATTCACATCAGACAACGATATATGTAAAAGAAATAGTTGACAAGTGATGAAGCCCTTATGAAGACAATTAAAAGACATAAATAATATTAATTTCTCATACAAGCACAAATATATATACACATACAACATGTATTGCATGCATATATATATATATATATATAGACAACAACAACCCGTTAGTCCCAATTATTTACATATATATATATATATATATATATATATAAATAATCATACAAACCTAAAGAAATAATTCGACTTCTCCGGCAAATCAAACTTCGCGAACCTCGAAGACATTACGGCTCTTGACGACGATGTCATACATATGAACAGACTTAAGCTTAGAGAAATCACTGGGCACTGAAATAAGATGAACAGAAGTTGAGTGTTTGTGGAACTGAAGAAGTTGTGAATCACTCCTGTATTTTAACCATCCAAGGTCTGCAAGCTTGGTCTCCAACATCTCATAAGAAGTTATCACTTGCTCACTTGGAACATGAACTAAAACCTTCTTTTTTCCATTGCTTGTTTCTCCTCCAGGGTTTTCCACAAGCCTCACAACACCATTCTTGAACACCCAAACTCCTGACATTACTCCAATCCTTTTCTTAATTTCCACAAATTTATATATATCTATATATATATATATATATATATATATATATATATATATGAATGAGTGTGTAGGCCGGCTTAGTATTTTTGTGTGTATATATATCTATATATGAAAGAGAGAGGGGAGAGAGGGGAGAGAGGGGAGAGAGAGAAGAGAGAGGAGAATGTTTTGAGGGAGAAAGGAAGAGAAGGGGGGGATTTTATAGGGGTGAAAGGAGGAGAGAGGAAAACAAAATAAGGGTAGGAGAACAGTGTGTATGGTAAGGGTGGCTCGTAAGGTAGTAAGGTACCCTAATACAAGAATGTCCTGTGGGGCCATTTTTGGACATGATAATTGATGAGCTAATTGGCTTCTCAGTGGACCACGGACCCAATTAGGAAGTGGGAATCTTTTTTTAGTTAATTTTATTTTTCATCGGGGATTTGTCAGTTTGATTGTTTTTCTCCAACTTCTTGGGAGTATATATATATATATATATATATATATTATACCATCACACTTGTACACTGATATACACTAAATTAGAAGTATGTTTATAATATAATTCATGCTTTAGTTTAGGTTCTTTATTATTTAATGAAGAAACATTCTCTTCATTATATATACCAAATCAGAAGTATAACTTACCTATGCCTAAGAGACAAAAAAAAATCAAAATAAAATGTAATTAATATTATTACAAATAAGTAATATTTTTTAATCACCTGCTATATGATTATTAATATTATTACAAAACATGATACGGTTAGGACCTATAAAAGTTTTACAAAATACTAAATCAATGCAAAATATCCTCCGCATCTAATAAAACAGAAGACAATAAAATATAATATAGTATAACATAAAAATAATAAATAATCATAACATAATAAATCACCACAAAATTTTCACAAATCTTATCTAACTTCTCTCCGCCCCATTGTAAGCGATGAATAATAGCAACAGGGATTTATGAGATCCAACGAACACACATAACAGCTGCAAAACTTCTTATGGATTCAACCATTTTACATAACATAAATGCAGTGCCTATATATTTTTCCCTTCCTCCAGGAGAAACCTACGGGTGTGTCTATATATATATATATATATATATATAAGTGTTTATTCTGTCTCAATGAATATCGAACCTACTGACAAACACGGCACATATGGCTATCTTACATGATTCTTCATCCTTGTTAGACAGTCAAAAGAATTGACTTCATAATGAAAACAACAATAGAAAAACAAACACATCACAATAGGGGATTCTCAATTTTTGAACCAATTTAGTTTTCCTCAAGGTTCCAGATTCCACGCACTGAAGTTCGTCAGGTGGGAGTTGTTTTCTCTGCTCTCCTCTGAGAGACCAACCCCTTGCGCATTGTAGAGCTTACCACACATCACGCAGATACCTTCCTTCCATTTGGAGACTCTTGATCATGCTTTCGGCCTTTGAGCTATCGAGAGATCCCTAAAAGAAATAATGGCGTTTAGAATTATGAAAACAGAACATTTCAGTATTGGTCATTGCGTACTTTCATTATCTACCTGCTCTTGGGCTATAGTATGAAGGACCCGATGAACATCTCTAGCCATACCCTTGGCATCACCACACACATAAAGATAACCACCTTTAGAGATGATGTCCCACAATTCCGATGCCTACCGAAAGAAAAATCAAAAGAATGAACTCAAGGATTAGCATATAGTTGAATTAGGATTGTTAAGGTGATCAACAATGTATTTCATCTAACCTTCTGGGTCATCTTATGCTGCACATACTCTTTGGTTGGCCCTTCTCGAGAGAATGCCACAAGAAGCTCAGAGAGCACACCAGCTTCAACAAAATTATTCAGCTCTTCCTCATATATGAAGTCCTGCGCATAGTGACTCAGGTAAATTAAACAAAAGTTTTAAGGAAGAGCAAGTAACAAAAGCAATTTTCATATTTCTAGATTTCAAAGAGTGTCCATCAATGACATCAATGCTTACCATTTTTCGATTCCTGCAGCCAAAGAAGAGCATGGCATGTCCAAGAGAAGCTCCAGACTCCTTTAATGCAAGTCTTTCCTGGAAAGGCACATAGGAAAGGATATCTTAAAACTGTAAAGTCATTGAAATACTCTCAGATATACCATGGTTTCTTTTGTAGAAGACCTGTAAGAAGCCCCTGAAAGGTGCCAGCCCTGTACCAGGTCCGATCATGACAATTGGAATAGTTGTATCTGCAGGAAGTTTGAAATTTGACTGTCTCACAAAGATAGGAGCCCAGCTACATTCTTGGCTTTCCTCCAAGGGCACAGAATGCTGTGAAAATTTTAAATTTAAGACCACAGTTTGGGGGAAAAATGGTACTATCAAAGAAGGCTTGAAAATAGATCACATGTATAATGTGAAGCAGTTAAAAATAAGCATTTGACTGAAGCACTTCCACCTATATTTATGATATAGAGATGTGTGATTCAAGCATAAACCTACATGATCAGATTAAATCAATTATTAAACTAATTAAGATGTAAATGGCTTCAGATATTGCAAACATTGTACTGGTAATAATTCAAAAAATTGTGGGAGAAATATATGGAGTTCAAATAGAACTGGACGATGAGTGCAGTACCAAACTGTCATGTGGCTCCACTTCTAAGTAATAATAGTCAATGGAACAGCACTCCAAATGAAAAATATACCTTCATCCATGTTGAACAGACTCCTTTATGTATCCTTCCTGTCGGAGTTGGCCCATTCACCAATGCGCATGTGACATGAATTCTATTAGGTGCCATTCTGACAAAGAAGGATCATAAACAGAGTTAGAGAAGAGAAAGAGAGAGAGAAAGAGAGAGAGAGAGAGAGAGAGAGAGAGAGAGAGAGACCTTGGTGAAGAAGATATAGAATAATATCTGGGCTGCAAGCGAGGTGCTATTGCTGCAAAGAAAACACCTAGTGGAGGCTTTGCTGAAGAAAATTCAGCCATAACTTCCAGAAGGCTCCTTTGGCTCGCAACAATCCATTGAGAATATTCATCCTGAAGCGAAATCATGCACATGAAATCAAAGCTTCCTTAGGAAAATAGAACATATCTTATAGCTCAGAATGTTAGGTAAACATGTTAGGGTATAATATATATGTACCTTCCCAGCAGGAGAAGCTAGAAACCTTAATCTTTCAGCTTCACTGGGCTCAGAAGCATGAGCAGCCAAAGCAAGCAAAGCAGCCTGAGAAAAAAACTTAAATACATCACGCAAAAGGAATTACCGCCATAAGTTGACAAGGTGTGAAAGCATCAGAAACAAGGATAGCCAACAAAGAAAGTATACTATCACAAGTTGATAACATGTGAAGGCGTGACAAGAATGATAACCACAGACAACGGTATTTGAAAAGACAACCTTCTTAGGAGAATTCAGAAGATCAGCATATCGCGAAAGAGCAGTTCTCAAAGTGCAAGGAGATGGGAAAGGAGGCGCAAGTGATCCGCCACTAAGTGGTGTGCCATCTTCCTTGTCAGCATGAATGGTGAAGCATGTGTCCGATGAATAGCCTAATAACCCTTCTGCCTCTTCCACAGTCTCAATGCAGTTCTCTGAGAATACACCTACATGATCTCCTGTCTCATACCTGCCAACAGAAACCATCAAAATGAGCAACCACAAGACAAGAACTGCGATTATTGTCATAGGAGTTTGTTGCTGCAATAAGAGAAGTGACAATCGACCAATCTAGCATTCTCATGGATGACAGCCTACTAGAAAAAATGGCCACCTCATCCTTTGCGAGGTGATTCTGTAATCATACATGTTCGAAAGAAATGCATCTTTTTACCCCAAAAAACAGAATACGTTGAATGCATCAGATTGCCTAATATTATGCTACAACTTGAAGATATTTGTTACTTTAAAACAATTAAAGTTTTGAATTTCAGGTCCATCAGAAATGAAGTACAAAATCCAGTACAGCCAATGTCTCAGCCCAGCACTGGATTCAGTTTTGCCCAATCAAGCTTAAATCAGGTCTACTTTGCACCAATAAGGTGAATTGAGAGCATGTAGCCATCATTTTGCACTCCACCAATTCTTGAGATGACAATAAATGAGAAACATTACTAAGGCCTTGTTTGGATTGACTTAAAAAAAAAAAGTGTTTTTTTTCAATTTAGGACTTTTAAAAAAAAATACTTCTCATAGTAAGCTATCTGTATTTTATGTTTGGATACGTTAATGCAAAACTAATTCTATATGTGTGAAGTTGTTTGGATGTGCATTTTTAAAAAAACTTTTTCAATGACAAATTACTAAAATGAGCATTCATTGAGTTATTATAATATTTCAACTATTATCCATCCAAAACATAGTAATTGCTATTAATAATGACAAAAGGTAGGAGAAAACTTGGAAAGAAGCTTGAAGACAGAAAACTATCATGGTTGTGAAAAGATTAGGGGGAAAAAATATAAAAAACAGTCAATTTTTTATTTTGTAAGGCTAATTTAGTATATTTATAACCCCAAAATAGCTTTTAAAAAGTGTTTTTTGCAAAAGCACCACATGACTAGCTTATGAAAAAAACAGTAATTCAGCTTTTTTTCATCAACTTCTGCTTCTGCAAGCAAAAAAACCAATACAAACAAATTTTTTTGAACCCAGAAGTGCTTAACTTATAAGAAAGCACTTATAGGCTTTCCAGAAGTTAATCCAAACAACCCTAAATTACAACTTCATCCAAGAGAAATAGGGGAAACATAAGAGTTACTTATTTACATGATGTGCAAAAGGCGATGAAACAAAAAGTTCTCAGAAACATAAATCTGGAAAACCTACCATCAAACATTCAATAGGTCTTAACTGGAAATTATTGAAATTATCAATCAACCCACGCATCCAAGTTTATCAACCAGTTGAACAGAATTATCTAAAATGGTCCATAAAATAGGGACAATTGACAACACTCAAAAGTAAACAAGAATGTTATCTGAAACATTTTGCTTGATAATTGTTGGATAGAATTTGCACACATAAAAAGGATTTCTTATGGGAAAAACAATATTAGAGTTCTAAGGCCAACATGAATCTCAATAAGAAGCCTTATATGAACAATCCCATGATTAAGTTATGCATGAATCACCAATTTAAAAAAAAAAAAAAAGAAAATTGCAAAATATTCTAAGAACCAATTTCAATTTCTAAAGAAAAAAAACACATGAAGAACTTACATAAGTCCAGTGTCAGCAATGTCAAACTCCAGATGTATGCATGAACGATCAGAAGCTGGTCTATGAAGTTCACGCCTCACAGCGACATTAGCCCTTAACAGACAATATACCAAGTTAGTTTGACTGATTACAGATAGCTTTAGTGCCACTGTAGGCATTTAACACCACAAATTTCTAGAGATAGTTAAAACCTGCATGGGTGCTGAATATCATGAACAGCATGCCCATTTGCAAGGCTCCAACTCTTTTCCAAATGTGTTGCTTCCGGGGAATCAATAAACACAACACGGTATTCAGGAATAGCAGCTGTATAAGTGGTGCCTGCGCCTGATACATCATCTTCATCGCGCAGCAACTGGTCCAATTCTGGCCAGACCAGCTCTTTCCTGAAAAGCATAGGAGAAAATAGATGATCCCTCGAGCAAAAAGATAAAAATACATTTAGTGGAACGACTTCCAGGATTTCTGGAAAACAACAGCAAGAATCCAATGTACCATGCGTTAAAATCATCCTCAATGCATTGATCATCATCTCCAAGTCCAACAGGAACAAGACGCTTCCCGCCTACACTAGCCGAGGAACAAAATTCTTTATCACAAGGTGTTATCAATCAAAAGTAATCATAGAAACTAAATATTTCCCAAATGTCTCAATATAAAATGAACGAATATGAAGATTTAACCAACTTCCACTACCTCAGATGACCCAGTAAAAATTATGAAGTACAATGAGTTTTTCACCCCAACCCTCTTATTGCATGGCCTAGCATCATACTAGGAAATGTATGCTTCTACTCAAAAGAAAGCAACCACTGAATGCAAGAACCATTTTTTTCCCAATTTAAGAGCAGAAAATTACCTCTAAGATGTAGCCGCAAATTAAATCACAAGATGCTTCAATCAGCTCTAAAGAAGGTTTTTTTTAGTATACAAAAATAAAAAAAATTATAAAAAATCCTAAAATGGAAAACACAGCTATGAAAAAAAGACCAAGTAACAAAAGGTTTTCGGATTCAGATGACTTTAAAACCTTTCAGCAACCATATAGCAAATTAAGTAGTATGTTGTATAAGAACACAATTCTTGAGAAGAAAATTGTCAATAGCACTTGGATGTTTCTAATGACAGTTATGACTGCACCGGAAGTGAGTGAAACACAAGGTTTCATATACCAGCAAAAATTATATACCTTCTAGAAGAGTGCAGAATGAAACATGAAATACTACAAAATACACACTATACAGATAGCGTTAGGAAGGATAGAACTATGTGGAGGAAAATATCCTACAGTTGAAAACTTCCATGAAAGAGGTATATTAAACCATTAGGATCAAAGACATGTGATGCATGTGAAACAAAAGAAAACTGTCAGGCACCATGCACAGTTTATAAATTAGATTCATGCAGCATGACCTGTAATGATAATAAAAAAAAAAAAAAGAAAAAAAAAAAAAAAAAAAAGAGAAAACATCTGATTAAATCAAAAGAAGAAAAACATGAGATGTTCTAGACACCAAATATCTGTATGCTCTTGACATATAAGGCCAACTGAAAGTTCATTCTAAATCATAAAAAAGAACTAAAGTGATAAACATAATGAATCTTCTAATGCATAGTAATAGCATTGTCAAATGCACCAGGCACAACAGCCATCAACAGGCCTCTAGATCTGACAATCTACAAAGACTTAGCTTCATTAGTTACTAAATTAAAAAACGCATGCGCTAATTAAACATGAACGATAAAGTTGCCTTTATGATTTAATAAGTTTTCCCAAAAATCATCCGGCAAAAGTACATCCCTCATATCTGAGACAGTACCATCCAACCAATCCAGAAGTCAGTTTACACACCCAAACGGCACTTTACTGTAAGGAAAGAAACAACCCACGCTTATAGAAAGACTTGTGTTCACATTTTGTGCGATGCCTATAATCCGACAAATGCAAATGGCAGTTTAACCACTTAGCCGGCACTTCTTAACAAGGACAAAAACACTAGACCCAGAGTATTCGGATGAATCCTTTTCACATTTTGCTGTCCTTTTCGATAATGCTAAATTCACTTTAGCATTATCTGATGACTTTCTAAAAATGAAATAAGTATCCCCTGGTAAGGGAATGAGTTTTACCCATATTTTCTTCATGACCAACCCTCTAAAAATCATACAGACATAAAAAGAACAGAAGCGAGAGGTCTAGAGCATATACCCTGCTCAGCAAAGATTTCATCCACAACTTTCGCAACCTGCATAAGATTTCCAGAAACAAATATCACTTTACAGATTGTCATCAAAAGAATGGCTTTTTCTAAACATTATATCAAGAGACAACAAGGTAACCTTATTGAAATGTTCGTACTGCCTGTTGCCAAGTCCAAACACAGCATACTGGAGATTTGGAATCCAAACCCCCCTCTCTTTCCCCTAAGATTAAATAATGGCAATTTATCACCATGCATATATTCAGATCACACGGTATGATAAAAAAAAAAGCTTAGATTAGCATCATTCCCTACCTCAGTAAACCATTTATAGAATCTGGCAGCATTGTCAGTTGGCTCACCATCTCCATACCTATTAATCCCCCAAAGATTACAAAATTTAGGGAAAATCCTAAGCATAGTGTAAAGGGAAAAATAAAAAGAAAATAAAACAAAACCCTTGGAACTAACGTTGCTAAGAAGAATAATGCTATCGTCTCCTTCTTCATCTTCTCTTCATATTCGTCGTCATCCGCCGCATAATCATCCTACCAACGAATAAACAAACAACAATTTTCAGTACAGCAACCAATATTCCACAAAATGATTAAAGGAACTCAAATAAAGCACGATAGAAAACGAGAGAAATAGCTACCAGATCAACGACTTTAAATGTTGCTTTCTCATACCGCGCCCTCGCCTCATCCGCCAACGCCTGTTCATAAAGAAAAACTCAGAAAACAACGCGCTTTCCTATGACAAAAATAAAAAATCCCCACAAAACCGCAAACAATCGGAACCTTAGCAAAACCCTCGGCGGTCCCAGTCTGAGTACCAAAGAAAACAGTCACACGCTTCTTCCTATCATCGGAGTCGACCTCAGGCTCGTCCCGAACAACAAGCGGCTTAGGAGGCTCCATCGGCTTGCTGGGCTTCCGCCCAGCTGACCATCTCCAAACAAAAAGAACCAAACATCCAACCACCAGCGCACCCATCGTGGCGATGATAGCCAGAACCCTCTCCGCACCGGCCGCCTCAAGCGGCACGCCATCCCCGCCAGAGAGGATCGACGCCATGAGATCCAACGGAGAGAGCTTCATCGTGTTCGTCTGCATGCTTCGAAGCTCCAGATCCCACGGCCTCTCTCTCTCTCTCTCTCTCTCTCTCTCTCCCTTCTCGCCTTCTCGAGAAAATCCCGGGGTTTGGTAAGAGCCGAGTAGGGGAGAGGTGGGGGTTGGGGCGTGTTTATATCGGCGCGAGGGCTCTTTTATCTCCACCGAGAAATCTCACCCAAAAGCGTCACCTAAAACTATAGGCAGGACACACGAAAGATCCATCGGACCGTACACGTAAGCAATGTCGTCAAATAGCGAGTTCCGTTGAGAGTTTTCAATTGCGGGCCCACATCGATCCAACGGCCAACAACGCCTACCAAACCCCCATCAGTGAAACCACCTACCCCCCAGACCTCTTCGGTTAACAGTTAAAAGTTAAAACCCATTACCTTTACTTACAAAAATACCCCTCACCAGCGGTAATTTCGACTTCCAGTCCCGCGTTTCACCGGGTTGAGCACTGATGTGGTCCGGAGCCAATTGCAGTGTGACATGTAGAAGTGTCAGCATGTGAGTGCCATTTGTGTGTCGGCAAGGAGAACGGAAACATCGAGAACTTTTTAAGAGCGTGGAATTACAAAAATACCATTTATGGGTAGCTCCGCCTGCGAGATCAAGTGAATCGAGAGCCAGAGATTCCTAAATTCAGCACGTGTGGGCTATACTTGCACCACGTGTCGGTTATGCAGAGATTGGCAAATGTGCTTTTTTCCCCACACCACTGGAAAATTTTCATTCATATTTTGATTCTTTATATCATTATTATTATAAAATAGTCCATTGGGACGCGGATACACATACGAATACATATTGAAGTATAAAGGAGAAAAATACAAAAGAAGGGAACATGAGGAAAAAATACAGAATATAAGTCACTCTTGAAAGTGATCAGGTGACTCAAAAAAAAAAAATATATATATATATATTTTTATCAAAAATTAGAGACTAGAATATTTATACATAACCAATTTTGTTTATTAGTGACATGTTAAAATCTTCAAATGTCTCATCAATTTTGAAATACTCCCTCAAAATATTCTCAATACTATATTTCTTCATCACATAAAAAACATTTTATGTATATATTAAGATTCAGACATTTGTTCAGACTCAGGCTAGAATCAAGCTAGTATCGCAACATGAATAAATCATAAGTGAGTTTGTGATTAAAATTGAAACCACATGACAAAGCACTGAGATTGAATAGCTAAGCCGCACAAATAAATAAAAACATACGTAAACCATAACAAAACAAGAGGTAGAGCAACATGCACATGGGTGCTAAGCTTATTTACACAACTACCCTCACACGTGTGAATTCAACTCTGTCATTTATGAAGAGTTTTTATGAAAATTATTCCTGGTTTTGATAAATGACATTCAGAGATGGATGCTAATACAAGAACGTGTAATTTGGAAAAGTCATATATAACCGCAGCCTTTCGAGAATGAATATATGATGGTGGAGTTTGAAAAGGGTATGTATGTGAAGAAAACATTATTTTATATTATCAATATATTTGGTGGTGTTTTGAGTCGTTGATCCTAGAAAGAACTTTTTTAACTTTTTTGGCTAATGGTGTGTCTAGATTAGATGCATTAAAAAAATTCAAACGTGGCTTTCTAGTTTGTTTTTTTTTTTTTTTTTTTGGAAATTTAAATGATAAAATGATTTTGAAAGACTGTACGTGATTAGTTTTTTTTATGATGAATATATTTTTTTATTAGTTAAACTATTTGTTAATTGGTCAACTGATGGTCAATATTTTGTATTTTTAATATTTAAACTTATAATTTTCAAACTTAATAAAATAAAATATTATTACTAATAAGATTTTTTATGATTAGTATATATAGCATGTGTGTTTGACTACAGTCATGGAGAAATTTCTATGTACAGTCTTTCGTGAATTCTGATTCCAAGTTGGCAAGGTCAATTCAGACAATTAAATTTTAAGATCTGTTAAATTATAATTATTTTTTATTTTTATAAATAAATAAACCTAACCAGGCTAATGCACCAGACTTGTATGGGTCCCTAAATCCTTTGTCGGTTCTTGCTTGCATAGCCACTTTTTTTAAAAAATAAATAATAATAATAATAATAATAATAATAATACACGCTTAATTAAAAATCATATTTTTAAATTTTGAGATATGTGGCAAGAATGAATTTAAAAAATGGAAAGATTTTATTCTCAAAATAGTTTTGATTTAACATCAAGTACTCATCCACCAAATTTGTTTGCCTTAATTGGGGAATAAAACTTTATATTCTTTAATTTTCATGTTTATTTTAATTTTTTTGCATGCAAAAGTTAATTTTCTTTTTAAAAATATTCTCCATGAATGAAAATTTTAATATATCCATATGGAATAATAATAATAATAATAATTGGTGTTTCACACCTATGATTTTATTCTGATTCCACTAACTAACCACTGTTTCAAATTTTTTTAACTGTGGTCTAAAATAATGATAAAAATATTACCTCACAACAAAAGAGAAAAGAATCCCATGCTTGTAAAACTCTAGTAACAAAAGAAAAATCCAAAATCATAATTTGCATTCTTTATTTTTCATAAACTTTTTTTTTTGTATACACATATTTTACAATACATGTGTTCTTATTTTACATAAATTAAAATTAAAATATATTTATTCAGTAAAATATGAATATTATACATAAATGACTCGATGCTAATAGATCAAATATATTTTTTTAGTAGAACATGAATATCCTGCATTGGGGACATGGTGCTAATATATCACATGATTATTTGCTTCTTATGAATTCTAATAACAAGAAATCTCAAAACCATATATTATTTCGTAAAAATAATGGCTTAATAATTATGCAGCCTTAAGGACAAAAGCAAAATCCAAAAATATGAGTTATATTATTTTAATAAAGAAAAATGGTAAAAGAGAAAAAAAGTTATGAAAATAATGACAATCAAATAAGACATCTTAAAAAAGTTTGTCTCAATAAAATCCATATCATTTAATTATCTAGTCAAATTTCTCAAACATAAACATGAAACCTTTTATAAAAGCTATTTAAAAAAAAAAATTTGTTGAACTTTGACATCTTATAATTCATTGGTGAGCCATTATTTCTATGATGGAATGTAAAACATCCACACAATGGAAAATTAACTTCGAAGGCATCCATGTATATTTTTAAGCAAATTTACAACAAATATTAAATAACACATTATTTTTTTTTCAAATTATAATAAAAATTAAACAAATTAATTGGTCATAAATAAAAAATCTTAAAGATATCTAGTGTTGTTTTTCTTATGTTTGTTTTTATTTATTTATTTATTATTATTTGTTTTACTAAAAAAGGCAGCACACGCTCTTATTAACAAGAAACACCTCCCCTTTCATTTCTCCAACTTACAAAGCAGCAAAGAAGGAAGAAGCAACAGCAAAAGCAACACCAGTCACTGTAGTTCCGACACGTCCGGCAGAAGACTTCTCGTCGGCCGCCGGAGCTGCAGCTTTCTCACCCTTAGGAGCATCAGCCACCGGAGAAGCAGCAGCCGGAGCTTCAGCAGCGGGAGCCTCAGCAGCCGGAGCCTCAGCATTGGGAGCCTCAGACGCAGCCGGAGTGTCAGCATCATCAGATGAGCTCGCTGGAGCTGTGGCCTCATCATCAGAAGGTGCCAATGCAGGTGCGGTAGCTTCATCACCAGAGTTCTTCGGCGCCGGAGGAGGAGAAGCCTGTGGCGGAGCTTGGAAGTTAAGGTTGTCGATACCCGGGGGGACGATGATGTCGGTGATCTGAAGAACAGAAATGTTGTAGGGCTTGCTGACCACCTCCTTGACGAGATTGGCGGCAATGCCTGCACCGGGGACGGAGGAGCCGAAGCCGACTTCGCCGTCATCCATCTGAGTGACGGTAAGGAATCCGGCCTGGTTGGCGGCAATGCCGGAGGCTTGGAAAAGGGTGGTGAGCTGGGTGTTCTTTTTCTTGGAGAGCTTTTGGAGTTTAGCAGAGTCGTAGTAGTCGAGGATGACTTGAACGGAGAGAATACGCTTGACGATGTCTACGGGACGGTCGGAGACGACATCGAGGCCGGAGTTGTCGACGGCGAGAACGGTGATTGTTTGACGGCTGTTGATCTCACTGGCGAGGCCGGTTTGAGTAAGGAGGTCGTTGAAGGAGGCGAATTCCGGGTAGTCGGAAAGGAGACGGGTGATGTTAAAGGCGGTGGTGGTGGTGGAAGTGACGGTGAGGAGGAGGAGGAGGAGGGAGGTGTGCTTGGAGTTCATCTTGTCTTGGTGAGGACTTATTTGGAATTATCTGTGTTTATTTTTCAACCAAGAGAAGATGAATTGGGTTGAGGGAGGATGTGGGGGTGGTATTTATAGTTTTGGATTTTAGAAGGGGGTTGAGTGTAAATTTCAACGGTTCGAAATGGTCCGTTCCCGCCATTTTTGGGGGGGGGGGGTCCGAGTTTGGACGGTTGGAAGGAGGGATAGAGGAGTAGTGTTTGAATTCTTCCTTTTTGGCTTTATTTAGGGTTATTTGGTTTGCGATTTGTAACAATTTTTTTATTTCAATCATTTGATACTTAATTGAATTGGAACCGTTCAATTTGATTATGTGCTTAGAACTTGGTTGTTGTTTTGGTGTCTCTGTATGTGTGTATATACTTACACTTGTAGAGAAGGTTCTATTCTGTTGATAAAAATGACGGTTAAAATTTTAATATAAATACTTAATAAGTGTTATAAATTCTAATAATTACAAAGTCACATCGAGTCACAACCGTTTTTAAATGATTTATATGTATATTCGGAATTTTATTATACTTAAAATATTTAAAAGAAATATTTTTTTTTGACAAATAGACGATAAATATTCCTCATTTAAGGAAAATCAAACACATTCATAGATATATAGCACAACAACAAGCTTAACAAACATTTATGTTTTTTACTTGTACATAAATTTTGGGGTTCCATATTAAATTTTCTCTGAAAAAAATATCTTATACAAAAAAAACTTGATATTAATAGGGTAATAGAGCTAAAAACAGTCATGAAATAGATATTTTTCAAAAGAAAGCTAATTTTATTATTTTTCACGTTTTATGATATTCAAAAGTTAAAAGTAAAATTTTGGACGACCTACTCATATCATCATCAGATCATCTATTCAGAGACAGCGATGGAACGATAACGACCAATATGAGCATTTATGTTATTGAAAGGAAGAACACCGAGGAAAATCTTGTTCATAAATTACAAACACTGGGAGCTAGAAGCCTAGAAGAAATAAGTTTTCAAATGTCAACCTGAAGGAAAGAAAATCTAAACATTCTTGCTTATATTCCACATGTATTTCTGTGACTTCCAAGTACAATAGAAAGTGTGTGAGTTTTAGACTGAGAGCCTGAGAGCTCAAGACAATCCATTCAAACTTCTGACTGCATCTGTTCCTGAAACAAATTCGTCGTTAACAAAGGGTAGAGTCTTCCACACTTTCAGTCTCATCGGCTCCGTTTCCCTACCTACAAATTGGAAAAATAAAAATAAAAGGGCCTTGAGAATTACAGAGGATTGAAAACCAGAAACTGATTTTCTCACCATCTGCAGTTTTATCCTTCTCCATGCAAACTGCGGCATAGTGAGAACCATCCAGCAAAAATAGGGCAAATTGCCAATTGGAAGTGAGGTAATCAGAATCTTCGGAATCCTGCACTGTTATTTCATTTTCCTGACACAAAGATTTGATGTATACATTCAGCAATTGAACAATTAGAAAGGGAAGTTACGCGAGGATTATTCTGATTCTATTAGAATTTTCATATATTCACTTACTCGAAACTGAATTGTGAATTTACTAAAGGGTGCAGCTGAAAATCCTCGCCCAAGAGCTTTAGCATAGGCTTCCTAAGAAACCAGAAAGGCCAGATTAGTCCATTAAGCATTCAGTTGTGCTGCAATTCAACTCAATCAAGCATTTAAGTTCAAGTTTTCAATATGACAGACAACAACCAAATATCAAATAGTCATTTGCAGTTGAGAAAGTCAGAATGGATGTCATATTAGATCATCAACAGTCTTCCAAGAGATGTATTGTGATACAAGAAGAATACCTTCGTCTTAGCTTTTTTACAATGGCACATGAATTTGATTTTAGACAGAAATGAAGTTTCAAAAGAGTGAATAAGCATGAAAAATTCCCGCAAATATTATTGCTGGCTTGCCACTTCATGTTAGAAAGAGAAAAAAGAAAAAAAAAAGTACTTTGTTTGACATTGTGATACTACTATTATTTCGCTAATGAAATAAATTCCTTGGGATTTAATCAATTCCACTTGCACATTAGTCAACTAGGGTGATGTTTTTAATACAAATGGACTTGTCACTTGATATAAAAGTCAAGACCACACCGATGCAGGAAATGAGAGCAATTCAAGTCCAAGGCATATGAAGTGTGAATACATTTTACTCAAAATTCTCCACGCCTTACCTAGTGGCTTCTGTCAGAAACATCTTTGAATGTTGACCGGCCAGCTGACCTTGCCAGCAGTAACTTGCAGATAAAGCTTAGGACTTATATAATTTATATCATAGTTTGTGTTTGTTCCTAATAAAACTCCCAAACTTCAGTTGAATGGTTCCAAAGAGTACAATTTTTTACTGCAATAACTGATGGGAAAATCCACATAAAAAGAGGCCATTTGGTTTGCAGTGTAATAAAATAGGGAATGTTATATGCATGGGAATGTTACAACAATCTAATATAATCATGTTTGGTTAAGAACTCATATTATTGGCAATCTTTCATTAGCTTGACCATAGTAATCAATTTGGTATAATACCAAAATGCCCAAAATACCCTTGAACTCAAAAGATCTATAAATCCATCACACATGCACATATATATGGATGTGTGTGTGTGTGTGTGTGTGTGTGTGTATCACATTAAGCACTGGCAGAAACAAATTCTTGTAATATATTTAAAATACAAAAAAATATCAGACAAACTTTATATTAACCAATCTTATCCCTGTAGCAATAAAAGATTTTTGCATATATTCTACATCAGTTATAGCAAAGAGATCAGGGAGTAGTACAACTGATTGGGAAAGTTTTCCATATTTCACCCCTACATTCATTAAAAATTAATTTATCAAGATAAGCGTACAGTTGTCTAAGAAAAACATTTCTCAGTTTACCACAACTTGGTAATTCAAGATAGACACTTGTTTTGGTGGTAATGTGATCACCAAATTCCTTGAATATTTCATTGTTGGCAATCTCATATTACCATCGCTATTGCTAATACTACAGCAATACAAGGCAATCTGAAAAGATTACCGCGAACCAAAGGGCCAAAGGAATTTTATTTGCTTGATTAAGAGATGATTCAAATCTGAAGCTACTAGAAAGGTTATTTGTTATTTGCAATAATAATAATATGAAATCAAACAGCAAAACATTGGAGTAAGACAAAAGAATAGGAACATTGAGAAATCTCACTTTAAGTGTCCATAGTTTGACAAATTCCTGTCTCTGGTATTCAGGGTCTGCAATAGCCTGCAAAAATTCAACCTCAAAGGTAGAGAAGTAACGGCGAGCAAAAGATAGAATGTCATTCTTCAGCCTGCGCTGTTTCTCTTCAATGTCGATGCCAATCTGTCAAAGAGAATTAATTGGCCCAACTAATCGTGATGTATCATGTGCAATAAAACTGCACAAGTGTCTTGAGAATAAAACAATTATATCAAGGTTGAAAAAGATTCAGATGTTACCGGCACATCCAGAGTGACACCACAGGCAATCAATGAAGATGTGTGTGAAATATTGAAATGCAAAGATGGTGGAACCCATTGTTCGTCACATTGCCAGTCTACCTGTTTTTTTTTTTTTCAAATGCAATCCAATATCAGCATCTGATGCTGGTGAAAAACAAATGAAGTTAAAAGAAGTGTGGTAGTTGGAAAGTCACCAATAATCCATATTTCGTGGTTGAAAGTCTGAAATGTTACCTCAGGCTTCCCATACTTGTTCTTCTTGAATTTCAAAGATGCAGGACTGATCTCACACCTTAAGTCTGATCTAATATCAAACAAAATAAACCATCAGCAGCTTAAAGTTTTTACTCCATAAACCCACACCACCAGCAAACTACAACCAATGAGTTTGCAATGAAAATGAAAATACCAATATTGCGTGAACTCGGTGCGGAAAATTCTTACTTCATTGACCCATTATAAAATTCAGGGAATGATACCCCAAGTAAAACTAGCTGAAAAAGGATATCAATAATTTAAAAGAACCTTGCCGTATTATGAAATGGGTGGATTTCAGAATATGCCAAATGGGTAGTCTTAACACCGCAAAAATTGCAGGATGCAACAATAATCAAAAGAATGCAAGAGAAGATACATAAAAGAAGTTGGAAAGCTGTACATCTTGAAAGCGTTGTGCGCAAGAGAGCCCGGGCTAGAAGAGCCCCTTTCCTCGATCTCTTGTCCTTCATACCAAAAGCATTGTCCCTTTCACATGGAGATAAGAGTTCTGAGTATTGATCAAGTAGTGATACATCATTGACCTCATCCGGCACCATGTACCAAAAATGTGCCTCCCTGCAAATTGAACCAAAAAGAGGAGATATTCTCCCACAATCACAAAATAGAATCAATTCCACATGATAATGCTTCATTCATTGTGGGCAACTCAAATGTATGCATATACTATCAGGGCACTAGCAAATCAAGAAAAATGTGCAAGGATGTGCCCTTTGATCAAACTTGATCTTTTATTCCACAAAAAATGTCAAAATTATTCCAGTGCATCTTTATGCACTTTATTTTTTAACCAACATACCAGCTCTGCAGCAAAAAAAAAAAAAAAGATGCACAAAGAGAGAGACTGGAATTACCTTGGGGATGGCCGTGGGAGAGGAGATAGGTAAGGTGTTGGAACAAGAATCTTCCGAGTGACAATATCAGGGTGCAATGGCAACATCCTCCGTCTGAGGAATTGACTCATGCAAGTCCTCAATTTTCCTTTTTTCTGAAGCACAAACAATGTGCACAACAATCAATATTATAATACAGCAACTACAACCCCATATTTACATCAATTCCATTAGGAACTGGGTCTTTCTAATCAGAAATTGTGCAAACAATGTCATCAATACAACATCATAAGCATCACTACGTACAGAAATTCGTATCTTTTATTTCTTGGTCCTAAAACACAAACAACATATAATACACAACAGTAATCATAATCCATACTCGCGTCAAATTCCCTTAGTACTGGGTTTCCCCAATCATAAATTGCACAATAGTTAACCCCCCTCCCACCCCACCCCCCTTTTACTTTTTTTTTGTAAAATATCATGAACAACGCCATTCATATCAAATCCTCTCTTTTGTGAACAATAAGGGAATACTAACTATGAGCCAAACATCAAATTCATTCAATATTTATTAGGCATTTTCAATCACAAAAATTACGAAATTTATTTTTTCAGGAAACAATATAACAATCAACAAGAGATAACACCAATCATGACCCAACTAATCCGATACATACAATATTGGAGCTTTTCAATCACAGATACATTAAAAAAAAAGCAAATTATATTTAAAAACCATAATTTATGAAATGCTGCATCGATAACTACTCAAAATCCATTTTTTTTCAGAATAAAGAGCTCAGATATTATAACATTTCTCTGATCTAAGAGTTTAAATCAAATTCCAATATGCATCCGCCATAGCAATTGACCAATATCACTAACACCTCCTCACTTTCGCCGGACTTCACCTTCACCGCCGCCTTTGTCCGTCGCCTTCTCCGTCTACTCCGCCGCCACTACTCAGCCCAAGCACTTGTACCACCACGAACGACAACAAGAGAAACGAGAGGGATGGAGAAGCGCACCTGAAACTCAGAATCCGTTGAGGATGTGAAGGTGGTCTAGAAGTGGCCGGTGACCCGCGAGCCGGCGGTACAGTGGCGAGAGATTTAGGGAAGGCTGCGGGATCGTGTCTTTTAGCTTTCCTCTTCACATATAAACCCCTTGCTTTATCTAATTCCACAGAGACCCCTGTAAATTTATAATTACACCGATGTTTCCTAAAAAACTGATTAAAAACATTCGAGTTTTAAGATTTAAAATATCGTTATTCATTATAAATTCAAGGGAAAAATTAAAAAGTGAGGCCTAAATTCATTTTTTTTATTTTTTATTGTTAATTAAAATTATAAATACATATTTCAACAATTTAATTTTTAATAGGCGGCGGTGTAAGGATAAAGGCCCGGAGTTTTGTAAAGGCTGTGCGGAATCATGAGTTATGATGAAGGGAATCTTCAACTAGGGGTTAAATTAAAAATATAATAAAATAAAAAAATTTCCAAGCATTACGAGTAATAAAATGACACGTGGCGTACGATTAATTGCAAACCAAATCCATTCCATCATGCCATTACATCATCTCACCACACTCTTGATATTTTGCTTGTTTGAAGGTTTTGGATGATTTTATAAAATATGGTAAGGTATGGTATCTAACATTGTAAACTATATCTTGTTTGGGACAAGAGTATAGTAAAATAATGTTTTTGAACCATTTTGTGTTTTGGTTTGAATGTAAGATAAGGTAAAGTCATATATTAAGATTACGAAAATACCTTTTAAATAATAAAATACATACATGATAAACATAATTTTTTAATAATATTTTTATTTGTTACAATTAAGTTATAGCCATAAATGCTAAAACTTTTTCATTCAAACTTCTTAATACAAACCAAAATTAAAATGATATGTTAGCATAATGTAGGGCATGTTAGTAATTATCCAAAATGTAAAAAGGTATTTTGGTCCAGTAAAAAACCAAAACCCTCCCAAACCTCCATTTTACCCTCTTAAACCATACCATGTATAAAACCCTCCATTCAAACAAGGCTTTGCATAAAATCATACCATACCATACCTTCCAAAACCTCCAAAGAAGCAAAGCATAAACCAGCAAACTTCTCCAAAGTTATAGATATAAACAGTTGCCACCATTGTCGAGCTTTCTACCACTGCACCCTCATGGGTTCAACCCATTTGGTGGGTTAAATAGGATAAGTGGGCTCGAGGCCCAAGATAAAAAAAACCACATCAACTGTGAAAAAAAAGGGAGAATGCCAAGAAAAAACAAAAGTAAAGAGAGACTAAGAAAGTATGACAGACACGTGGAATATTTAAAAAACCCACACATGCTCATGTTGCTTGGTGGCCATGTAAAACAATGCGGCTTGTTCACTTTCATTCACAATAAAAAATAACCCAGAGTATTTAAGAAAGAAAGAGCATCAGGTCTTGGTCTTGGCAAAAAGATTGGAAAGTAAAATAGTTCCAAATTTTGCCCAAATTATAGGTAATGAATCCCCATGGGTAGTTCTCCTAGTCTACCTGGATTGATCTTTGCTTGATCTCCTCTTAATTTCATCGTTATATATCATTGTGTTGATGATATATGTATTGTTGAGAATATGATTTTAATATGTTGATATCTTTATGTTAGTGAACCTCTAGTTATATTTAGAGAAAATTCTTGTTAATCTTTGGTTGATATAATCAAATATTTTTCAAATGGCTTTAAAGAGTTCCGTGGTTTTTCTCCTCGATTTAAAAAAAAATTTCATTATAAAATCAAGTTTTTTTTATGCTTGTCTCATTGTTTTACATTTCATTTTTTAACACTCACGAAGAAATTTGAAATGGTTTGCAGGAAGCATGTACACTGGTTCACGCTACACAAAAGACCACATAACAAGTCTCAAGAATGGTGCAAACCGAAATGTACTCATATATATCCCAGTATATATAAACAGTAACTTATTACAATCATAGGGGCAAGCATGTGCTCTCACACTACATGTAGTGTATGTTTGGTTGGCAGTAATGGTTCCCCCCTTGGGGGGATCATTGCCCTCTGATTCTCGTACCCATGTTTGGTTGGGTTTTTGAGAAGGTAATCATTACACTGGGGGGTCACTATTAACCCTCACAAGGTAATGAACCATTCCCTCATATATTGAGGGGAATGGTTCATTTCTCTTATCAAAAGACTATTATGCCCTTGTTAAAAATTAATATAATTAATTAAAAATTTTTAATTAAACATTAATAGTAATTTGAAATTAATTTTTAATTAAACATTAATTATTAATAATAAAATAAATATTTTATTTTCATTATTTTATAAATAATAATTATTTGAAATAAATATCAATTGTGATTAATTCAAAAATTATAAGTACGTAATGAAATTTAATAGTTATTTTAAATTAATTTTTAATTAAATAATAATCAATAATGATAAAATAATTATTTACGTTTTCATTATTTTATAAATATTAATTATTTCCAATAAATATCATTTGTAATTAATTAAAAAATAATAAGTACTAAATGAAATTAATAGTTTTTTAAAATTAATTTTTAATTAAACATTAATCAATAATAATAAAATATAACTTCTGTTTTTATTATTTTTATAAATAATAATTATTGGAAATAAATATCATTTCTTTATGCAAGGGGTAAAAAAGTAATATTCACACAATTCTATTTTTTTACTTTTTTCCATTCCTAATGAATTACTTTTTTAACCAAACACCTTTTTCATTATCATCTTTTACCCATTCTTCTCTTCCTCTATTCATTATTTCATTCCCGCTCATTTCATTACGATAATCCAAATGTACACTTAGAAAATTGTGCAAACTAGAATGCGTCCGCTTATGTGACATTATATAAATAAACAATAACCACTGCAAGGGCTACTTTGCCCTTGTCTTGTCCGCAGAGTGTCATGTTTGTTCTAATTTCTTGACAAGATTATAAAAATAAAACTGATTTACTGATGTATTCTAATGCGGAAAATAGGAGGCTATCCGGCTATGATAAGGTAGCGAGTGTAACCTTCTAAGAGATGCCTTGTGGTACCATCCTGGTCATACACCCTAACGAATAGGGATGGCAAAATCCGACCCGTCTCGTGGTTTCCGAACCGATTCGTTCCCAACGGGGCGGACGGGGCGGGGGCGGGGGCGGGGCGGGCCGGATTCGGTTTTACCTTGCCCCGTCTCGCCCCGCCCCGCCCCGTTAAACATTTGCATATATACCCCATGTGTAATATATATATATTAATATATACATATGATTTTAAATTATTTTAATTTATAAATCAAAATAATTAAGGTTATATTCACTTAATTATGATAGTTGTGTATCTTGATTAAGCTGATGTATTAATGATTTAATTACAAAATATAGTACTTCACAAATATCATTTACTTTAATTTTAGCTTATTAATAAATAGTATATATTATAAGGGGTTTAATAAAAAAATCTATCGATTAATGTTGGATCATGTAATTTTTATTTTTTTATAGTAATTTTAGTAAAAGTGGGGTGGGACGGAGCGGGGTGGGGCGAGTGAAAAAAGCCGCGGGCGGTTTTGATATTGAGAATGTTAAAATAAACCCGGGGAGGAGCGGGGCGCCCCGCCCAGTCCCATTGCCATCCCTACTCATGAACATGAAGTACCAATTATGCCCCTCAATGGAAAACTATAGAAAAAGTTGGAGACTTTAATTAGCGAGGGGATGAAGAACTTGACGAGACTTAATTAGTACTACAATGCATCTCTTAGAGGGTGACTAGAAATTCAGCCCACGTACTGGCGTACTGCTTACATCATTACATGGCTTTCATGATTGATTGATTGCATGCATGCATGGGAGGCTATTACGGGATTTCTTTTCCTTCACTTTTTTTTTTTTGTTTGTTTTGGTTTTGGCTTTGGTGGTGCTGAATATTTATGTGGGGAAAGCTGTGGGTCGTCAAGAGGGTCATCAATATATGGAGGGCTTTGTGATTTGAATCATTGAGTTATGTTTCTTTTTTTGAAATATAACAAATTAATCATAAGGCATCATCAATATCATGGAAGATGGCAAGGGATTGGAAGGGTATCAGGGAACAATGTAGGATCTTTTATTTGGGAACTTTCAGTCATGAGTTTGAAATTTGAATTACTAATACGTGTTTGTTCTTCATCAATGGACTTACATTAATTATTTGATTACAGAGGTATGGTACACAAGAAGAAGCTACTTAGTTAAGACTTACAGCATGGCCGCAATAGAGTTTTAGTGGCTAAACGCTGAGGCAAACTTCAATATATATATATATATAATTGAGGCTAAATTTATTGATTTGAGGCTCTCAAGAGAGGCTAATATTTGGAGTAGAATAATGTAGGCAAATTAACTTCTACTTAGAAGAGTTCTTTAAATATAACTTATTGTGTTTGAAAATGTCTAATTTGAAATTTGCATTATTAATTCATATACATTCTAAGTGGTATAGTTTTCAGACTTTAAAAGAGCTGTATATATAGAAACCTCGCTCAAAAGTTGCTTGAGTTGAAAAAAAATATTGTTTTTTTATGAGAGAGGACAAACCACTAAAAATGATAAACATTAGTATTCTATAATATGTTTGTCGAATTGGCTCTTAAATTTAATTTGTTGTTGTTGCTACTATTGTGAGAATACTTTCTTAGCCTTGGCATTAATTGTGAAGAATAGACCCGGCAATTGGAATGAAGATGATTAGCAAATATTGAAAAGGGTACTTAATGGAGTTGACAACTAAAAAATTTTGTAACACTCTCAAAATTTTAAATCTCATTAAGTGCATAATAAACTCTTTTTTTTTTAAATAAAATGAGAAAGCAATGAAAAACTTTTAGGTATCTAATTAATGTTTTTGTTACTAGTTTTCTTCCTTGTAATTTAGTCACTATAAAACAAACAATAATTAGGCCAAGAACACAGATAGTTTCCCTTTTGCTTCCACTATATATATATGTATATTAATGTTGCTATCATTGGGCAAGAATGGCAAATGAGTTTTATATATGAACCTCCAATCAGTACTGTTAATTAATCATGGAATATTGGAACAACGAAGCAAAACATATGGAGAGAACCAAGGCCTAGCATATTGTTTAATTTAATACTAATTAATAGTGATCACATGTGATTAATTAGGTACGTAATCTTTGTTTATCTAAATATAATTGCTTTCACTTCGATTATGCTAGCTATAAGGTTGGTCAAAATGAATCAAGACAAGTTGCACGTACACTGTGCATATGCATGCATGCATGCATGCTTTCATCCTCATCTTCAGTGTTGAATGAAGCAACCTTTCCACCAAAATATTTAACAAAAGTAGAAGAACACCAAATTAAATACTACTCTTTCCATTCAATGTATTAATAATTAACCTCAATCACATGAACTCACAGCACAACATTTGTTTCTTTCTTTCCATCTTTTCTTGAAGATGATCCTATTATACACACACACACACCCCATTCTTTCTTATAGTTAAAGTCATATCAGAGATCACCTGAAAAACAAAAGAAACAGTGCTGTTTCCATGCAGAAGTAAACACCACCATGCCTTAACTCTGATCCTTTTCTTGTCCTTTTCTTGCATTTCAGACTTTGAGAGGGATTTCATTTGGTTTTTCGGATGATTAATTGTTTCTTATTTATCTTTGAAAATCAATGGCCATGCACATTACTTTGCCATGAATATAATAATATATATTCTTGGCCACATATGGTTGGACCATGGTTAACATGTGGTCCTTCTCTATTGAGTTATGCATGTCTCTTGAGATAGATGGAAATTAGTACTGGTATTAAATTTCAAGATGAAACATTCTTTAATGGAGATTATTTCCCTAATATTTTTAAGATATTTGTTGATATTGATAGTTTAAACATGGATGGGTCTTTCTTTAGTATTTGGACCCTTTTGTGGGCTTTGATATTCTTAGTGCTGTCAGTGTTTCTTTTTTTATGGTGACATGGTATCAATAATAGTTCCAAGTAATAACAAAAAAATATATAGGAAAATTATTGCATACTTTTCAATAACCAATAAATCATTTTCTGAAAAAGACCTTAGGATGCTTCTTTTGACTAGTTTTCAAAGATTTTAAAATCAAAAATTAATAATAAATTATAGATCTGGGGTTAAATTTAACCATAGATGACCACAAACACTGAATTCTATCTCTTTATACATCCGTTAAAATGGACCCAAACAAAACTAAATTTAATAAAATTTAACTTTATTCAATAATTTTTGAAGGTTTTTGAGTTAGACACGTTTTATTTTGTCTTTTGTGTTTTTTTCTATTGCTATTTGTTAAATTATTTATTTTTTGATTTTATCGACATAAATCCATTTTTTATATTTTTTAATTCCTATTATACTAAAAATAAAATAAAGTGAATTTTTTTTCATTCAATTAATTTGATCTTGATATCTTTTATAGTGACTTTTATACCTTCCTCATACCATGGAATACCGTAACCATATGCCCTTATTTCTTTCCAACTATGTCTTAGTTTCCAAATTGCTATCATTAATATAATAATCTCATAAAAGTTATTTTACATTGCATTGAAATATAATTTGTAGTCATTAACTTTTGCTCAAACTTAAAATAAAATAACTTAAAAAACTATTTTTTCTATGAAAACTAAAGCTTCCAAAAATTGACGTTTTTATGACGCACATTCTTCACGCTTAATCCAATGTCGGCAGTGTTCCTTTTCTTGAAATTTAGTAGAAAATATATCCCTATATAACATATAGTAGAAAATATATTTTCAATCAAATGTGAAATAAATGTTGACGTAAAGGGATACTTGGACTTATCCATAATAGATAAGTTTGATCTAAAATTATTTATATAATAATTTAATTATTTATAATTTTTTTTCCATAGGGGTATGCAAGTAAATTAAAAGGGGGTGTGTGGGAGCTAGGTTTGTGTTTTTGCATGTGCAATTACAGTTTTTGTGACATTTAAATTTGTTTTCTTTTTATGGATTGAATGCATTTGGAGACAACATTGCACAATATACGCCTTGCATTTAAACATGTTTTTTTTTTTTTTTTTTTTTGAGAACAAGTGTTGTTGGGTTTGCTAATTGAATTAGTTTGGTTTTGTATATAATTATAGCACATGTTCATAAAGACTATAATGAATTCAATATAAATTAATTTTAATATTTTAAACTTTAACCAGATCTTTTAATGTGTTGAAATGTTTTGCTCTATTTTTTTTTCTTTAATTCACATGGAGAAACTCAAGGTTGATGCATCCATTGTTGATTCTTTCATTTTCCTTTGCCTTTTTTTTTTCTCATTTTTTTCTCATATTGTTATTATTTTTTTTTAAATTTTTTGTACTATTTCTTACTTAAATCAGGCTGTCCATATTGCTAATTATATTCATTAACTTCATAAATGAAATAACGAAATACCAAATATGATAATAATATATCTTTTTATTTAATTCAATGAACTTTAAAATAATAATAATAATAATAATAATAATAATACCAACTGCCATATCACTTTTGCGGTGGCCAAGTACAGCAACGTCGCCGCAGAAATTGTTGGCCTAGACACTCTTATCTTAACCACTTTTTGAACTGCTTCCATCAATCCCTTCACAGTATATTTATTATTATTATTATTATTATTATTATTATTATTATTATATAATGCATAATATATAAGGCATATATGATCTTATTTTTATTTATTTTTTTAAATAGATAAACATCAAAGACATGCTGATATTGAATCTTTGCGATAGATGTTTGTTTTTGGGAAGAATTTGAGATTAAACTCTACCAACCAAGATTGAATTCCAAACTTCACGTTATTAAGTATTTATTATTGATTACTGAATTTAGGTCAAAGTCTATATATTTTCCAAAATCAAATCAGAATTTTCAACAATATAGCTAATATTAAAAAATTTATTTACTTATAACGTGTGTTACAAGCAACATGACTATTATTCAATAAAAATTTAATCATTTTTCTAGTTCCAGACTTCACATTATTAAAGTATTTATTATTGATAACTAAATTTAGGTTAAAGTCTATATATTTTCCAAAATCAAATTAGAATTTTGAACAAGGTAGCTAATATTGAAAATTTTTATTTAAAAATTTTATTTACTTATATATGACGTGTTACATGCAACATGACAATAATTCAATGAAAATTTAATCATTTTTTTCAAGCTAGATCTTCACATTTAAACTTAATCAATACATAAATTTACATTTAAAAGTTGATAGTTTAGGCTTTTAGCTAAGAAATAAATCATATATTAATCAACAAATACACTACGGAGCCGTTGACATACTATCTTAATGACATATTAATTAAATAATAAAATAATAGTAACAACATAGAAATATTCCCGCGGTGTTTAAAAGAACACCCGAAAAGTTAAAAAAAAACTTAAAAAACTAGTATTTTGACATGGAGTGTTATTCACTCACAATAATTCTCTTTGATGTCATTATTATTATTTACTACTTTGGTGTGTGTATATATATTTTTCTTAAAAAAACCAAATGTACAACAACTATCCCATTCTTGAACGTGTATATATATTTTTATAAACCATCATTTTAACCCCTATTTTTTTTAAATATTTTTTTACTAAATAGTTAAATCACATGAGAGACGTCTACACATGTAGAGTTAGTATTTTAATATGTTTGTGTTTTTATAAACCTTCATTTATAACCTCTATTTTGCATTGTCTGAGGTTTAATTTGAACAGTATCTTCCATAAAAATACAAATATCTTATGTATGAACATGAATATCCTATCCAGCCATGGTTGACCGCTTAAAACCTCCACACATACATACACAAACATTTGCATGTATCTGGGTTATATATGTCCATGTGTTTGAGTTAAGGTATGTTTAAATAATTCAATATTATGTGATAATCTATATATTATAACATAATATAATATTTTTATAAAATTATATTATAATAACTGTTTGGGTATTTAATTTATATTAGTGAAATATTTTTTTTATGTTGAAAGATATGATTTTTTTTTATTGCAAAGTGTATTTATTAACTAAACATTTATTTTTATAAGAGTAAAATATGACACCGCTTGTATTTTTTATGTAATAAAATTATATCAAATTTTTTTATTTTGTAATTAAACAAGATATCAGTGAATAAAAATAAATAAAGAAATAATATCTCAAAATATAATATGGCCACAAATAAAATGTGACAAGGCATCACAAGGAAAAGGTGAAGAGCTTCTCCACACACACACACACACACACACACACAAAGAAAGGTGAGGGAGGGGACCAGAGGAGCAAGCTCCTTTCTATCTCCCCACTCCATGCAAACTCTACCAATGGTCTCAAAATAAAAAAATAAAAAAATAAATACATGCAAATATATAGATAAAAGGTAACAGGCAGTGATTGGTTGAAATAATTTGGATGGGTTGTTGTTAAGAATTCAAAACCTTCATTAAAATAAACAAGTAATTATATCCTTTTGGCTTATTTTTTAGCTCTTTGGCCCAAATCTCAAAGACCATAGAGAAGAGGGAGGGACCTGGTCAGCCATGGATTCCTTTGTTGGTACTTATCATCTTTTCTCTCTCTCTCTCTCTCTCTCTCTCTCTCTCTCTCTAGATGTATAAATATAGCATTAATTGTGACTATATTTATATTTTTAATATTTTATATGTTTGTGTATTGCTTTTGGGGGATTACAGGTTGTTCTTTTGTTGGGCAGTTTCAGGAGGAGCAAAGGGGGCTGTTTTAGTCTGGGAGAGGAGGGTAATGCAAGGGGTGAGGAGCTGAGACAACAAACAATGGATCCTCCTTTCTCTGGTGTGCATCACTTTCTTTCATCTTTTATGTGGTTTTGCTGTTCTGGTGTGGAAAAGTTTGGTTTTTGATGCATGGGGAGCGCTTGATCTGGGGTTTGGGATTGATTTTTGAGGGAAAGGGCAGGTTTTGTTTGTCAAAGTTTGGATTTTTGGGCGTTTCTGATGGTTCTCTGCGGTTTGTTTTCTTCATTGATCTCGTTCATAATGTTGAGATATTTTTCTTGTGGTGGTTTGATTTGGAGGGTTTTTGTTAGTGATTATGGGCGAAAGTATAAATTTTTCATTTTTGGTTTTGGATGTTTGTTCATGGATTTTTTGCTTTCTTTTGTGGTGTTTTGATCTAAAGTTTAGGCAATTGTTTCTGGAGATTGAGAAAGATGAAAGCCTCATTCTCTGATGAGGGATCTGGAATTGCTGGTTGTGATGAATTATTTGTGAAAAAGGTTTATAGAATCTACAAGATTGAAATTTATGTTGTTAATTGCCTCAGTTTCTCTTTGTTGATGCTTGCTTGCTGCTCATTCTTGAGTTGTTTCGTTGTTTTTTTTTAATATAAACTTGTTCCAGTTGTACTATGATTGTTTTTCCAAAGTAAAATGTGTGACTATATTTGCATGCAATTGTTCGAAGACTCTCTGTCATGAAATATATGTTGAAAGAAAGGAAATATGAACAGTTATTTGTCTTTTTTTGTTCATTTGGTTTAGTGAATTGCATATGCAAAAAAAAAAAAAAAAAAAAAAAAAGAAGAAGAATTGCATGCATATGCATCTTGAAGATTTCATTTAATAGCAAAAGTTTTTTGGTTTCAAGTTTTATGATAAATATGTGCATGGTTTTGGCTTCGGCTTCTTGTCCTTCCCTTTGTATAGCTTGCTCATTCGAATCATTTTTTTTTTATTTAGAAACTTTCCTTCTTGAGTGTTCTTTTTAAATAATACTCAGAGCTCTTTCTTTGATCTTTTATGTATGGTCTTAGTTTCTCACATCTACTGCTTGCACTTACTGTGTTTGTTTTGTATACCTAGGGTTTGTACTTGATCCGTCCAAGTGCCGATTGCTGACCATTGAGGAAAGGAGAGATCTGATTCATGAACTGGCAAAATGGCCTGAGAGTGCTCCAGAAAAACTACAAAAATGGAGCCGCAGAGACCTCCTGGAAATCCTTTGTGCAGAGATGGGAAAAGAGAGGAAGTATACTGGCTTGACAAAGCAAAAATTGATAGAATATATCTTCAGAATTGTCTCAGAAAAGAAACCTGGTGAACATGCGGATGATGTAGAGTCCACTCCTCACCCTCCCCCGCCCAACCAGCAGACTCAATCAAAAAGACAACGGAAGAGTGATCATCCTTCTCGTCTTCCTGTTGGGGCAAACAATCTCACGGGGTGCAATGAGAGTGAGGCTTTTAATGTTGTTCGCTATTGCACTAATTTAGCTTGCAGGGCTACTATAAACATCAAGGATTCGTTTTGCAAACGTTGTTCGTGTTGTCTTTGTCACAAGTACGATGACAATAAGGATCCTAGCCTGTGGTTGGTTTGCAGCCCAGAGATGCCATCTCAGGGAGATGCTTGTGGCATGTCATGCCATCTCGAATGTGTTCTTAAGCATGAGAAATCCGGCATTTCACAGAGTGATCAATGCGCCAAACTAGATGGGAGTTATTACTGCACATACTGTGGAAAAGTGAATGACCTGCTTGGGTAATTTATTCAATTTTCGCTTAAAATTTTTGTTTGCTCATGGTAATTGAGATTTTATTTTTCTCCTGAAGATGCTGGAGGAAGCAGCTAATGATCGCAAAGGATGCGAGACGAGTGGATGTGCTGTGTTATCGTGTATATCTGAGTCATAAGCTTCTCAACATGACTGAAAAATATCAGAGCTTGCATGAAATTGTTGATGAAGCTTTGAAGAAGTTAGAAGCTGAAGTTGGGCCACTTAGTGGTTTGCCGAACATGGCGCGAGGAATTGTCAACCGTCTCCCAGTTGGCGCTGAAGTACAAAAGCTGTGTGCTCGTGCCGTGGTGTCTCTTGACTCCTTGCAGTCTGCCAACCTGCCACCTGATTCTCAGATCCAGAGTACATATCTCTGTAAACTTGCAAATGGAAAACTGTTGAACATTGTCTCTGGTTTTCTCATTTCATTTTTATGCAGAACCTGGATTGATGCTTCCGGACTTCATTAAAGTAGAAGACGTTTCGTCTACATCTGTTACTGTGGTATTGGGTTCCGAAGATTGTTTGCCATCATCTCAAGAGCTAATTAGCTACGTACTGTGGCACAGAAAGGCTGATGCAGACTACCCGGCGGAGCCTGACTGCACCATCTATGAGCCACAGAGAAGATTCCTAGTTACCGGTCTCACTCCAGGTAATGAATATGTGTTCAAAGTGATTGCCTTTAGGAACACAAGGGAGTTGGACAAGTGGGAAATCAGAGTGAAGAGCCATCGACTTCCGAAAGAAAATAGCAGCAGTGGCCTGTCAAACTCGAACCCATCATCGGAAGGAGATGAATCTAATAATACCATTGCATATACAGACTTGAACAAATCACCAGATAGTTGTTTTGGTTATAGTGAGAAGCCGGAGGTCCTTGACTTGGAGAAACTGCCAGAGGATGCATGCAAAGTTGAAGAGCAGTCGAAAAACTCAAATGCTGCTGAGCCAGAGGCGCCTCTGAGGTTTTTAGCTTCAGCATCAGCATCAGCATTAGATGAAGATCCCAATTCGACTATACAAACAGAGTCTCAAAGGGATTCTGACCAGACGTCAGATGTTCCAAAGTCAGATAATGAGTCAAATGCTCCAATTGGAAATGAGATTGTGGTTGCTCCTTATCGACAAACTGAGTCCTCACTGCCTGTCACTCCCTGCTGGATGGACACTCTCAAGGAAGGTTCAGGAAGACTTACAAAGCCTGAAAAGGAGCCACTTGCCGGAAGTTCATCAAAGAAGAGAGCTGGGTTGAAATGTGAAGAGGTTTGCCCCAAAGACGGGTTATTAGAAGGAGAGTACCAATATTGTGTCAAAGTGATCAGATGGCTGGAATGCGAGGGACACATTGAGACTAACTTTAGAGTGAAGTTCCTCACTTGGTTCAGCTTGCGAGCAACTCCACAAGAGCGAAAGATCGTCAGTGTTTATGTTGACACTCTGATCGATGATCCTGGAAGCCTTGCGGGGCAGCTTGTCGACTCTTTTTCCGAAGCTGTTTGTAGCAACAGACCTCTTCATGCACCAACTGGTTTCTGCATGCAGCTTTGGCATTGATTCTTTTCTGCAATCCTATCGGTAACATTTTGGCGCGAATTCTTTCAATGCAAGTTGATGATGTTAATTCTTCATTAGGCAATTGATTTTACCGATCGGCAATTCCCTTTTAATTTACTAAAGTAGTTTATTGACGTCGAAACCTTTAGTCTGTAACTTTGATAGCTTCCATTGATTGAAGCTCTTGGTTTATTTCTGTTTTATCCTAACTTATGAATCTCTTTTTATGTTACTAGAATTTTTAATGAATCATTTCTTTCAGTAGAACAAATCTTTGGGGAATAACATCACTGGTGTTGCATGTAAGGGCGTGTTCATTTAGGTGTAAGTGGGGGACAGTGGGCTGATTTCATCTACTTCTAATGTTCTTTTTCTCTGAAGTGAGTTTTAGTTATAACTCACTTCAGTATTTTTTACACCGAAGTGGGGGAAGTGAGTGCTCACTTCCCCCCACTTTCAAAAACCCTTCAGAAGTGACACCACTTGCACCGAAATAAACACCATTAGTGAAAAAATGAGCACTTTATGAAAAAAATACTTTCTGCAAAATGAACACAGGAAGTGGTAGAAGTTATATCACTTTCACCATTTTCCACCATTTCAGGGAAGCGGCACTTCCCTCACTTCCTGACTTTTTCCTGCTTATGCCTAAATGAACATGCCCTAACTGAACTTCAATCAAAACAGAGAGTTGAGTTGTTTGGCTCACTGTAACTGCATGAAAATTGTCGGGTATAGTAACCCACCATATTAGTTGATATGATTGTAAGTTGAGATACAACAATTGCTGGTACACCTCCAGTGTGTTTATAGACCCCTATAGATATACATAAATCATGTATATATCTCCTGACAAAATATTTTGACATATATATTGTAGAGATTTTTAATATGTGACAGAACACCCTGCCACATTATTCATACAAAGAGGTTTTCTGGAAGTTTAGGCCCTGTTTGGGTAATCCAACATTATGACATAATTTGGCCTCAGAGATGGCAGCAAACACTTGAAATGTCATGACACCTTATTTTCACATAGAACAAAGGATCAGGCTTGGTACTCATAGAGGCGGTCCTGTTTATGCAGTGTCATTGGATGGCTTCTGAATGACAAAGGACATGCATTGACACTGTTTCTTGTTGTTGAACGACAAGAGGCGGATGTATGCATTTGGGTATGCCTTCTTGCATTCTTCGATCTCTCGTAGCACTTGTGAGGAATCTGCGCAGCCAAACATCGGTAACTTCCACATGGTCCAGTATCTTCCATCATAGTAGCCTGGAATTTGGCTGTTGGTCCTATGCACTTTCCCCATCTACACCAATGGATATCACAGAACATGTCGATAATACTAAAACTTGATCTGCAGTTTCGTTGATAATTGTGATTTTCGATTAGTTATTTACCTCATCGAATTCCAAGCAAGGTATCCATCCTTTTGAGATCATGTAGTCAACCTCCTTCGCTATTGAATCTTCGGTGAGGGGAGGAAGATAAGACAGTGTTTCAAATTTCCTGTTGTCGATCGGGTTCCATGTCTAGCACCACTTTGACCATTAAAACACGAGAATCAAAGCTGATTTACTAACAATATGGATTGGTTTACGAGCTTACCTTCATGCAATATGCTCTACAGCCGTTGCAGATGGTTTTCTCTTGCCACCTGACATTTCTGTTAATCGGAAATAGATTTCTGGTGTCAGAACGCAGGCCGATGCAGACTGAGCCAGCAATAATGGTCGCGGAAGCGAAGCAGGTTGACATCTTTTACTGAAACAAAGAGAGGGTTGGAGGATTGCAGACTTGCAGTATGGGTGTTAATGAAGTTGTATGTGCAGGAAGTTAGGGAAAGAGACAAAGGTAGTTAGAGGGTGCAAACAGAAAGCAAAGGAATCAGAAGCCTTTTCACTTCAATCTTTATCATAAAAATATAGATATGCCTTATCGTCGTCTTTTTTATTAATTCAGTTAATGAATAAATAATGCGTAGGGGGTGCAAACAGAAAGCAAAGGAATCAGAAGCCTTTTCACTTCAATCTTTATCAAAAAAATATAGATTGATGCTAATTCCAGAACAAGGTTTTAATATGTCAACGTAGTTGTCACTAACTGGAGATCACAATCATGCAAATGTGTTCTTAATTTGATATGAGATTTTACAACTAAAAATAAAATGCTGGAAAATTTACCTGTGTTAAAGATCATTGGCTTCACCTTGATCATATACCATTTCACTGTAAAGATAGCTCAGCATTTCGCATATCTCTTCATGACGAGGATGTCTACGGTCATCAACAAGAAACTGATAACTGATGCCATTCATCTCGATCAAACTCCAACCTGGAGTTGCCATGACGCCTCTTTGTTTCATCGTCTTCCTCACCATGAGAGCACTCTCCCATCTTCCCATGGAGGCATACATATTTGCCAGTCCTACATACCTTCCACAATGCTGAGGATCCAATTCAATCACATACCTTCCCACTCTCTCACCCTGCTCAATGTGCCTATGCATCAAACATCCATTAAGCAATGAACCCCAAATTGCCCCATCAGGCTTCATTGGCATGCTCTGAATCAGTTCTTCAGCTTCAAGTGTTTTCCCTGCACGGCTTAATAGATCAACCATACAACCATAATGCTCAATTGTGGGCGATAGCTGATAAACGTTTTGCATGTCTTCAAAGTAAGCCCGCCCCTTGTCAATTAACCCTCCATGACTACAAGCTGTTAGAACCCCGACAAAAGTTACTGCATTTGGTCTTATTCTACTCCTCTGCATATCAGAGAAGACCTGGATTGCAGAATGGCAATGCCCATTGACGGCCAAGCCCATAACCATGGCACTCCATGCCGTCACATCTCTACTAAGCATCTTTGTGAAGACTTCCTTTGCCGATTGTATCAAGCCACATTTGGCATAAAAGTGAATTAAGGCAGTTCCTAGCTCAAGCCCATATTTCGATTTCGAATCTAGATAGTAATATATCCCTTTCCCTTCTTCAAAAGCTCCTGAATTGGCACAGGCAGTCAGAACACTTACAAGAAGAGAGTCACTGAACTTCATACAATCATGATCCTTCCTCAACACACGGAACAATTCAATCGCCTCGTCGTACCGCTCGTTCTGAACATACCCAGCAATCATCGCACTCCAAGCAACCTCATTCCTTTCGGGCATTCGATCAAACACCTCCCTGCCTCTGTTCACAAGTCCATTCACACAAAATCCAGTTACAAGGCTAGTCCAACAAACTACATTCCTATTTGAACTCTCCTCAAACACCTGACAAGCAAGCTCTACCTCTCCCAAATCACAATAACATTTAATCAAAGAACAAGTCACGTATACATCAAGATCAAAACCAAACTTGAAAACCTCCCCATGAATCTGCGACAAGGACAAAGAACAAGTGCAAGCTTTAACCACAAAGGGAAAAGTGTGCATATTCGGGAAGACACCTCTGAGTTTCATATCCATATACACCCGCAGTGCGGTTTCGGGCTCTTGGCTTCTAGAATAGCCTCTGATCATAGTGTTCCAATTGAAGATGGTTGGTTGGGGAATAAGGTCGAACAGTTGGTGAGTATGACGCATGAAGCCATTGTTATGGTGAGCATACAATGCGAGAATCCGGCTGGTGATGTAGGTGAAGCGGTAGAGGCCGAGAGTGATCGCATGGGCATGGATTTGCTCAAGTTTTTGCGAGCTCGGCCACCGTTCGAGCATGGCTAGGAGTGGGGGATAAGCGAAGGCTCCATTGGAGGAGCAGAGCCTTCTCATGCCGGGTGGCGGGAGATGAAAGAAATGCTTGAAAATTAGTTATTTTTAACTGTAAACTTTGGTACAGGTCCCTGAAAATATTTCAATTTTTTTCCGGTCCTTATCATCATGATAAACGGGTACAGTTCTATTTAATTTTTTTTTTAAAAAATTAAATAGTATTTGTGAATGAAGACAATAAGATGGATAAAACAAATGAGCATATTGGTAAACCTTCTTTTTCAGATATCATTTTCATGATTTTCGTATATATATATTTTTCTTTATATCATAGTGATGAAAACAATAAATAAATAAATAAAAAGCAAGTGGATTGTCACGAGATTCAAACCACACACTCTGATGTATTTATTGAAAACTCAGCACAAAAGTAGTTGCTTCCGTTACTTCAATGATTAAGAAATACAAGCATTACTTTAAATTTTACAAGAGTGTATGTGATAAATTAGATTTAAATATTGATATATATATATATATATATATATATATATATATATATATATATATATATATATATATATATATATATATAATTACGCTGTGTTTTGTAGAGATGTCCCCAGACAAAGATGTCCCCTGAGTCATCGGATATAAATCCAACTCTGTATATGTAGTGGCGGAATCAGAAATAAAATCAATGGGTGTTGAGTTCAACCTAACAAATAAATATAAAAAATTAATTATATTAATCCAAATTTAAGATTATACTAATTAATTTAAAAAAAATATAAAAATACACATACTACTAACGAAGTGGGAGTTGAATCCTTCAGTTTTGCATATTCCAAACTCCAAAAAATCCAAACTAATGAAGATTTTGCTGGTGTGGTAGCGCCTAGCTGGTGTGTGGCACAGTGACAACTTTACTCGATTGGCCATTTGCCATAAAAGTTGAATTGTAGCCTCAAGGCCAAGGGCCCAAAGGGCTTATGGGCTTGGCCTTGGCCCAAAAGGGTGCTTGACCATGATGTACATAAGAAATAATAAATATATTAAAAGGACTCTCAGGACCAAAGGGGTGCTTGAGCACTCCCTTGCCCCCTCCCTCCGCCACTATCTATATGTGAATATTGTTTAGGGACGTTTCTACAAAATTGTTGAACATTAATTTAATTTTTTTTTTGTAGATGTTTGCAAATGATATTTTCTTATATATATATATATAATAAATTATTTAGATGATGCGGAATAATGTTTACTAAGAATATTGATTGAGAGTCATTAGATCATGATACACTAAATCTTATTTATATAAATACTGTGTGAAGTACTATATATATTTTTTATTGTTTGCACTATACAGCAGTGTTTGACACTGTACTTAAATAAATTATAATAGTTAAATATTATAAAAATCTTTAGATTTTAAATCTAGAAACGTATATATAACAATAAATTATCTATGTAATGTAGATTACTATTCACTAAAAATACTAATGAAAAGTCATTGGATCATAATCAAGTGACTATTATTTATATGACTACTGTGTAAAATTTTGTATATTTTTTTATTATTTATATTATTCAATATTTTTTGTACAATTTAGTATTATTTAACATTGATTATTAATATACTTAAATGAATTGTTACCGTTAGATGAACATTCCTTGTAAAAGCTTTTAGACTTTAAATCGGTAATAGATGATATATATATATATATATATATATATATATATATATATATATGTCATAAATGAAGGTAGAAAAGGTGTGATAATTATTTGAAAGGCAGTGGTGGAATAAAGCCAAACCAATCTCCATGAAGCATTTACACCCTCACAATGAAGAGGCGTGCCTCAAGGACAACTAATCCCTGCAGAAGATGGGGGACCAAACATGAAAGTACAAACACTTTACTTCAAAGTTTGGTTGGACGTGTAGAGGTTCGGTAAAAATCATGTCTATCATGCATGTTTGACACTAATTGGACATGTTTTTGTATTACATCGTTAGGACCAGATTAATATTAATGTTATTTATTATAGTTTTTATAATAACAATATGAGTAAAAATAAGATAAAGTTTGGGATGGTCGATATTGTGATTCATTGAAGTAGAAGTTTACGGTATCTAAACTTTATAATTCAACATACATGATGAGGAACTTATGGAATTTTGAGTGATATCGTATAATATCGTTTCACTAAATTAAAAGAAAAATTTATATAATCATTATTAGATCAAATATGATGAATAAGTTAGAATATTAGGCAATTAAGAAAATACACACAAAAAAGATGGAAGAGGATGAGATGAAAATGTTGATATAGATATTAAGTTGTACTAGAAAAAAGTTAATTAAAAAATGAGTTTATTTGATATATATTATGTAACACGTGTCTTTATAAAATAGATAAATAAATAAATAAATAATAAATTATCATAATACTTTATCTAACTCAAGGCAAATCATAATAATGAACATCTCCAAATTAAATGTATGGACAATACTAAAATCCAACATGATGGAATAGGACTAACTCAATGAAACACAATTAATGTAATATAAGTGAAATGAGCTTTCATGTGCTAGTCAATCTGAACAATTAATGGGAACTGCTATTAGTATGCCAAAAGAATTTTAATTATCTATTCCTAAAAATAAGTGGCAAGGGTGAGTTGCCGCTCAGTAAGTATACAATTTTAATCAAATAATATAGGTAATAAAATAATGAGATTTCATTAATACCAATTAAATTCTCATAATAAAAAATATGTACAATCAAAATAGTATGCACAATTACTCGTATCAATTTAAAATTCATAAATCATTAGGTATTCAGTTTTATTTATTTCATCTATGATTAGCCAAGCTATGGATGTTCCATGGTTTAATGACAGACTCCTAGACACACTAATCATCTACCCTCTTCCAATGATTCATATATCGTAGTTTAACATCAAACTAATCTCTCTTTACCACATATTTTTATTACAGAATTTTTATTCTTATCTCACAACAACACAAATTCTAACATGGCATCAATTAAAAAGCAACGGTCGACATTGATTATTATACATCATTGTTTCAAATAGTAACTACTGTACATTTACTGTAGTAACTACTATTCATCAATGTTAACTGTTGGATCTAAATCCAACGGTTAATGATGGACATCCATAGAGTTTTTATCTATGAACGTCCATAGAGAATTGATACTCATATATATATATATGCTGAAGCATACATCCTTATACAAGTATAAAGAAAGCACTTAAAACAATTACTCAATCTAATAACTCAATCTGATATATAAATTAATATAATTAAACACACAATACCATATAAGAATAAAGTCCTTATCTCTCACCCTAATACTAAACAGCTGTATGTGCACCCTCTACTGGCGTCACCCCTGTATTGATCATCAGTAATATATTGAACACCAATAACCCTCTAGAATGGAGTCTAATTCTTTTGAATAAAAAATAATTAGGATTTTTTTGAAGAAGTTAAGGATGTGTTTGGTTAGAAAGTGGTCCATCGAAGTGATGGAAGTTTGGAAGTGTAATTTTGTTGAAGTGAAATTTTTATTTGGAAGTCTTTAGTTCTATGTGTTTGGTTGAGAAAAGTGTTAAATTATGAATTTTTTTTGAAATTGTGAAAAATAAAAAATTGAAAATATGGTTTTTAAATAAATTATTAATTATATTTGATGTAATTAAAATCTTAATTTTATTGCAAAAATTTTAAAAATTAAAAAATAAAATAATAAAAATATAAATATAAAATAAATTAGAAAAAATATAAAAAATATAAAAACATACAAATTAGTGGAGTGGGATGCCGAAGTGTCATAAATTTCTAAAATCAAAAAATGAAGTGGGAAGTTTTGGAAGTGACCATTTCCCCATTTCGGCTTCTATTTCGGTGAACTAAACAAGTGAAAATGTCACATCACTTTCCACTTCAGTCACTTCGGACTTCACTTCGGTAAATCAAATACGTTCGAAAAAAAATTTAGAAGTTTAGAAATTTAAAAAAAAGGGCTATGTTTTAATAATCAATATATATATATATATTGATTCGCAAAATTTATTTTAAATGTATACATTATTATTTAAATATAAATACATGCAATAACAATTTTAATTGAAATTTAGCTAGAATACTTAATTTCTGACATGCTACAAATTATGAATGACATCTATTATTGATAAGTTTAAAAAAATCAATCAAAATAGTATAGACATATTATTATTAGACTGCTGAGTAATGACATCTACCAAAGGCTGCTCACATAACAAAAGAAGAAGGGGATGAAGGAAATAATTGCTTGTTGTCAATTGTACTATAACACTTATCCAAGTAAAATTACCTTTTTTTTTTTAATCTATATATTGTACATACATATATGTTTATTTAAAAAAAAATTAATTTAATGTTTGATAAAAATATATATAAGTTAATGAAACACACTAAAACTATTACAAAAAGAACAGTTTTTATTTTTATTTAATTTTTTATACCTAGCCAAAAAAACACAGTTATATTTTTAGTATAATACAAAACAAAGTCACTTGTTTCATTAGACCCACAACCACTTATCCAACGTCAAATTTCTCTTAAATTCATGGTTAATATTGGAATTAAATCAAAAGACTTGGTTAAAATTAAGACTAGGATTAACTAATTAAACAAATTCGAGTCATATATATATATACAGTGACAGTGCTGTCAGGTGAACAACCAGTCTTCCATCAATGGCTTGAATTGACCTCCTTTCTGTCCACCGTTTATGTTTATCTTTCACATGCATACAATAATATTTAATATTCTCCAAGTATAGAAATGCAAATTATGCAATTAAGAACTTATGTGGGTTAGATGTCAAAGCATTCATGATCTTTGTTAAGATATTTGCATGAAAGAAACAAGTACGAAATTCATCATTAATTTTTTTTTGTTGTCAAACTCACCAATATCACTGTTTATAAATAACCAATTTATTTGAAAATTGTATTCAATAAATATCTTTTTCTATATACTAATACTGTTGATATAATTTGTGTCTAATTACCTGGGTTATATACGTCAATTGTCATTTGCACCCTGCATGGCTTCATATATAAATTTCTATTAGATTTTAGAGCCTCTTTTTTGCATACACACCCTGGTAAAGACATGAAATTGTAATTTTTTTTTATATATTTACTTTTTAAAATTGAGATTCTTGTGAAAATATAAAATTATATTTTATATATAAGAATCTCAATTATTTAGATTACACCATCACCTTCTTATAAAAGAGACAAGAGTTGGATTTTCTTTCAAAGTATTATAAAAAATTTGGTGCATATGTGTAAAGCAATTTACTCGCATTGTAAAAAAAAAAAAAAAAAGAAGAAGAAAATACGGGAAGAGAAACCTTGAGGAGATTAATTTTTGCATGGAAGTAAGATTTTGTAGTATGATTTTTTTTTTTTTTTTTTTTTTTTTAATTTTGATATTAAAGAAGCAGCCATTAATAAAAAAATGCTGAGCTTGTGTCTCTGTTGCTTGTTGTAGCTTTCAATATCTTCTTTATATTCAATTCAAAGCCTCATTTCACATAGCCAATTACTCTACTCCTCTTTCTCGGTTCTCTGTTCCCTTGCTTTCTCTCTGCCACCTTCTTCAATGGAGATATGGATATCATTTAGAGGCACATAGATTTATATATATATATATATAGAGAGAGAGAGAGAGAGAGCGAGAGCGAGAGAGTTCTTTGGTTGTCTACTTGGTAGGCATAGTTTGGTGAAGAAGCCATTGGAGAAATAGTGTGTTTGTGATGCGCCAGTGGAGTCTGAGAAGTGGAAGCCTCAAGCGTCTCCTCTCCATCTCCATTGGAAGGAGAAGCACAAGAGCAGAGGAAGAGTCTATGGGTGAAGACAATGCCTTAAAGTCCTTGGAGGATTCACCTCAGAAGCCAACATGGAGATGCTTCTCCTTTGAAGAAATCCATAAAGCCACCAATGGCTTCCACCAAGGTTTTATTTATTTTTTTTTTAATGATTTTGTTCTTGTTTTGAACTCGAGTTTCAATTTTTCATGGTAAAGTTGGTGACTTGGTGAGTCTTCTTGAGTAGATAATTTGGTTGGGAGAGGAGGGTATGCAGAGGTGTATAGGGGGGTAATGGAGGATGGCGGAGTGATTGCTGTGAAGAGGTTGACTAGGGCTTCAACTGAAGAACAGAAGGAGAAGGAGTTCTTGACTGAGATTGGTACTATTGGGCATGTGAACCATCCTAATGTTACAGCTCTTCTTGGTTGCTGCATTGAAAAGGATCTTTACCTCATCTTTGAGTTCTCCTCCAATGGCTCTGTATCATCTCATCTTCATGGTAACTGCTTCAATTGAAGGATTTGTTTGTTCAATTGTTACAATTAGAGGGTTTGCTCTTTATTCTTTGTTTTAAAGTGTGCTTCTGAATGCTGTTGTGATGAAGATGAGAGTTCTGTGCCAATGGGTTGGAATTCGAGGTATAAGATTGCAATTGGCACTGCTCATGGACTTCACTATTTGCACAAAGGTTGCCAGAGAAGGATCATTCATAGAGATATCAAGGCATCAAACATTCTCTTAACATCTGACTTTGAACCGCAAGTAATGCTGATGATCACTTAGAATTCATTCAATCATTCAATCTAAGTCTTTGTGATGCCATTTGATTTCTGGCTATTGAGATGAGGCATTGTTTGTTTATTGTATCAGATTTCAGACTTTGGGCTTGCGAGATGGCTTCCTTCGGAGTGGAGTCATCGTGCTGTTGCGCCAATTGAAGGAACATTCGGGTAGTTAAAAAGCTTGAAAAATTTGCTTAATTTTACTGAGTTTACTAAATTTTGAGCTTTCAGATGCTTAGCGCCGGAGTACTTCATGCACGGTATCATCGACGAGAAGACCGATGTTTTTGCTTTCGGTGTCTTCCTTTTAGAGCTTATATCAGGGAGAAAACCAGTGGATGGTTCTCATAAAAGCTTGCTCAGCTGGGTAACATTTGATATTTCTCTTTCGATTCTCCAATGTACTTTTTTCACCGATACTGAATCTCCTATCTAACTTATTAACAATGCAACAGGCAAAAGCTTATTTAAGCGACGGAATGGCAGAAATGCTCGTTGATCGAAGATTAGGGAATGACTACAACATCGTTCAATTGAAGAGGCTGGCTTTTGCTGCATCTCTTTGCATTAGACCAACTGCGATTCTTCGCCCTTCGATGAATGAGGTATATGGTGTAACTGTAGGTTGCCTAATTGTTTCCACTGGTTTGTTAATTATTCTGTTTCTAAAAACTTATGAAAAAAGAAAGTTAAAAGTTTCTCAACAACGAAAAGATAGATAGGATAAGTAAACAATATGCAATCACCAATTGACATAAATTCAGTAATTTGTCAGTTAAGCCACCAATTTTAGTAGTTCTGCTTGGATTGCTGGTCCTAATCATGGTGGTTTATCCATTGCTGGTACCTTTTTCGGATTAGTACGAAAAGTGATTATGTTTTCAGGAGTGTAACCTCATGCAGTAATAACTAACGGACATCGATTAGCTTAATACTTGACATTTCAGCTACCAATTTTGATAATAATGCTTGGATTACCAGTCCTAATCACAGTGGTTTATCCATTGCTTCCATCTTTTCAAGGTTAGCAAGGTAAGTAATGGATGTTTTACAAATATATATCCATGCTATCACCAATAGTCACAATTAGCTCTAATTGGTCAGTTTATCCACCTCCTCTGATTGGAGTGCACCTTTTGAAGATTAATAAGTTAAACTTAAACTATTGTTTCAGAAATATAGCTTCACTCAATCACTAATTATTAATTACTCACCACCTTTTTAAGTAATCAATCACTAATAGACACCGAAAATATATATGGAATGACATTCACCTTTTGATCTGTCTGATGTTTAAATGTTTATGGATGAGAGTTATGAGCATGCCATTACTGCATGCAAACTTTGAAGTCACCTTTGTATCTGTCCTCAGCTTTTGGCGCACAGGATGCTCATGTTTGACATAACTAAGAAACACATGCAATCAAAAGAGTGGTCATAGATTAGTAATTAACAAATAAAACACAAACCATAATTTAAGCATGAATTAACATGTAACTGTTGATTAAAATATTAATGAATGTTGGCAGGTGTTAGAGCTGGTGGAGGACGGCGAGATTCCGTCGTCCTGCTGGACAAGGCCCGAAGATGAGGCAGAGGAGGAGTTCTGTGGATTTGATGATCTCGAAGAATTCGACACGCCTTCATCACCATCATCAGTGGCGAGTTGTTAACCGCATAATTAATTAATCTAAAGTCTCATCTAATCCTGAATGCACACAGAAAGAGGTTGAGTGAAAGCAGAAAAGGCAAACACTTGGTGAGATGAACAACAACTAGAAAACTCAAAATTGGTTGAATATTGAATGAGAAGCAGGTGAACTTGGCCTTGTAGGATGCCAAGTGGGTGATGGATGGGATTTTTAGGTGTATGTTAATGTATGTATTTTGTGTATAGACTTTGCAATCAATCACATTTTGAAAAGTTCATGGATTGTGGCAGGTGTGCAATTGGGTCAATCAGTGATCATTAATTTATGATTGAAAGCTGTGGAGTTGGTTGAGCCACACAAAAAAAAAAAAAAGAAAAGAAAAAAGGAGACAAAATGGGCGTGTAGATTGGAAAGGGGGTGGTGGGTGGCCGTGGGGAAGAACCATAATTTTAGATTAATTTTTTTATTATTTATTTTGTTATAAAACTGAACGTCAAGCCCACCTTGCAATTCATTATTAGTAAGCGTGCCTGAGGCAAACTATGTGTAATGTGGCATAGATTAAAAAAAACAAAAAAACAAAAAAACACAAATAATAGGCAAGAATACAAACTAAAACTCAATTTGCATAAGAATAGTTTGGATTGTTAATAGTCATGATATGAAAGATTGTGGGAAGATATTTATATTTGATTTGATGCTATAGAATTTTAAAAATATTTTTTATACAAAGAATATATATATGTACCCACAGAAATGAAACCTATGAACGCCACCTCCAACATGCCGAGTTCTATGAACATCCACAAATGACATAAACTATATATATTAGGGTTTTAGACCTAGATTAGGTTAAGTATTCAGATTGAGTTAACTCGAAACCAGTTTTGAAACTAGTTTGGTTCAAATGGAAAACTAGGATTTTTAAAAATCTATGATTGAATGGTCTAGTTGGCTGGTTTTTATTTCTTATTTTTATTTATTTGTGAATATTGGAGATCAGTTGGTTAGATTGTTTTCCTAAGTAGCAAGATTCCATAGATCAATTCCTAATGAAAGCATTATTGTTTTTATTTTTTGAAATTGTTATTTTATCTTGATGTATATAGTATGTAAGTACTTATAATGTATTTCAATTTAAGGTGCTTGAAGATTGATTTTCATTACATTATTACCTAAAGCTTTAAAACTCTTTTTTTTTTTTTTTCAATAGTTGTTGTTTTTTTTTTAAATTATTATTTTGGTGTTAGTAATATGCATTATCTGGTATCCATTATGTGATTGACATTAATATACTTTCAAATTTATTTATGTGACATTATTATTTAATATTTAATTTTTTTTATCATATATAATTAAAATATAAATTATTTTTTATTAAATATAATTGACCCTGGTTTAACCCTTGATCTTTTCGGGTCAAAGTCCACTCCTATTCTGATATGGCTTTTTCTTATTCTTTTTTATTTTTGTTTATTTTGTTTTCTTTTTGTTTTTTTTGAGGTGAGCACGGGAGTTTTAACTGTAGCACGGGCCCTGTCCTATCCTATGGTCAAATAAAATGATGGAATATAGCTTGGCTTATTCCTGGAATAAAGGAAAATAAACAATTGTCCACATCAATCTCACTCTTGGGAATAGCTCACGCCTGGAATAAGGGGGAATAAACAAAATTATCCACATCATTCTTGATCCACGCTTAACAACAATCCAAAGCTCCACACATATCCAAACACAAACCATAAATTCCGCAGCAAAATAAAACAATACCTCCCAAAACATAAAAATTTGGTGCAGTCATTTGAAGCTTTTTCACTCTATTGAGACATGCACAAGTGATGGATGACACAGATCTTGCAGCCAAAAAGAGTCATGCACCAGATTACTTTTAGAAAATCTACAATATTTGAAGGAACCAATCAGGGCAATTATAGATTTTACAGACTAGATCAAGCTAGAAAGAAAGAATCAACAGCAGTAAATTGCTGTCCATATTTACAGACAGAAGATACCAAGTAAAGGTGCCTTGGCAGTGCAAACTGTGTACTAAGACCACCTCCATTTGACAAAAGATTCTGCTGTAGTTGCTTGATGCGCAGTTGTCAACGGTAGTAGATGTGCGATCTGCGGGCCCTGTATCTGCAACATGAAAACATTCATACAATAAGTGTAATTTTATCAGGTGAGCAAGATCAGAGTAGTTACATTGGCGTTATTCTTTCTCACAGTACAGCAGATTACCGAATCAATGTCAGAAGGGATGAAAAGAAAATATTTCAAGTGAACCTGTGGTGCATTTCAATTCCCCTGGATGCTGCAGCACCAACAACTCTACCCACGAACTCATCATCCATTCCATCAGATCTGTAGTTTTCAATTTCAACAGATGTTCTGAAAACATCATCTGAAGAAGATGAGCTTGATAAGCGGCTACTTCTCCCTGCACTTGCTCTTGCTCTTGATCTCCGCCTGTTTCTTGATGTCTTCTTATCAAACACTTGGCACATTATACAAGCAGTCCACCAGTTGCCTTTATTCGGTGGGGCATCTTCATATTCATCACTTGTCTCCACATCCCCGTATTCAATGACATAGTCCCCCAACACCACACCGCGTGGCACCTCTGAATGTATAATGCTCAAGACATCTACTATTTCTGATGACTGTTGAAAATTTTCCCAATCAAGTTGTCGTGCAGGGTCCACCTCTGATGGCCGAGAATGGGGGTGTTTTAGCTTGATATGCTTTTGTAATTCCATGTAATTGCCAACATAAGAACATTGCTTCTCTTCGCAGCATCTTTTTTCATGTTCAAGTGCACACGAGCTTCATCAATAACAACCCACCCAGTCACATTTCCTCGGCATAATGGGCATGTTGGGGGATCTTCCAAGCTTGGTTCAGCTGCTTGAATACTTTGTTCAAAAGCCCCATTATTCACTGAGGAACATTTTGCAACATTAGGCATCCCGTATGCACATCTAAACCTTTCAAGACAGTTAGAGTGTGTGCCATCTGTGTCACATATAAACGGCCGGCAACCTTTCTCATATGATGAGCACTGCAGAAGAACCCCATTGTGCGGAAAGTCCAAACATATTGGGCAAGTCACATCTTCCCAGTTAATTGCCAACCCTCCAGCCTTCAAGTCAAAGGAGCATGACTGAATCACCCTCCTAGAGGGGGTCCTTGAACCCATGTCCAGCTTTCTTAGACACACATCAATACCACGACAGAGAATTGATCTGATAGCAATATACAATTTCAACTGATAAAGAGCCAATAAATCATACCCAAAATATGTAAATAACAAAATTCTTCAAAATCTTTTAATACCACAATATAAGATTGTATTGCAAAAGGCAACTAGGCGTTAAAAAAAATTAGGGACATGAGATAATTGATAAAAAGAAGGGGAGGGGGAAAACAATAACATGTAGCTCTAGGGTTTTTACAATGTTTAGATGATTTGAAATAGATTAGAAAAAGCCCAGAATTTCCAGAGTTCTCCGGTAAGCCAGTCAATTCTCTTACTGTACTGCACTCCTAAATTTTATTACTCCTTTGAAATAAAAATTTCATCTAATGCAAAACATGACCCACAAAATTATCAGAATTATAATATATAGAACTTGCTCTAACGATATTTCATAGACTATGTTCTCCATCTCAACAATCTAAGGGCAGACTAAAAGCTCCAACCAAACCAACAAATAACACAAATCCATAAAGGAGTGCAGTTTTCGCATATTGATCCAAAAATCATTCATGTCACTTTGATGTGAACCTTTGACAAAGTCTAAACCATGGATTTTTCAACAGAATTATTAAGTACAGTTATAAAATTCAAACCACAAAAATGGAAAATCGCATGCCTCATAAAGAAAATAAGCTTAAATTAAAAGCATGTATGATCCAAATTACAGTCTCTTTCCTTGGATTCTTTAACTTTTTTTCCTTAACAAGTGGGGGAAAAAAGACAACAATTTAAAATTAAATCAAGGAAAGGCATCAATAGACATTATACCTAACTGAGTCTAAGCCCTATGAAGCAATTTTAATTCAGGCCTTTCTAACTAAACCACACAGTTTCATCATTTCTCTCCAGAACAGTCGTCTGCCACTTCCAGTTTTATTCTCATTTAAAACTCATTCCCATTTTTCTATAACTTCCACCACCGAATTCAAAATCAATAACATGACCTCAAATCATGCTGGAGACTAACATTATTGAACAACCCAACAATGTGAAAAAAGCAAAATTAATTGAAAATCAACCGGTATTCAACTTAAATCGGCTACTGACTTCCACTTGATATACACTCCTTCCAATTTGCCCTGCAATTACACAAGCAACAGACTACACCAGTGTATAATAATTAAAAAAAAAAAAAAAATCAAATTTTGGCTGTAAAAATTCTGGGGGAAAATTTTCAAACATCAAAGATAATGAACCTGGTAAAAAGCTTGAAATTGATATAAGTACCCGCCAAATGAAAACATGCCCTAAAAACTCCCCTTCTTACCTTTCCAAAAGATTTAAACTAAATACCCATCCATCAAATCACGCATTTTTTGGTAGCAGCCATCAATATCATCACTAGTTATCGAACCAAAGATCCATGAATTCTACTTCAAGCCATTGATAAAAATCAAATAGAATGTTTTCATCCTCCTTTCACAATATACCACCAAAAACAGAGAAACCAAACTATGAGAAATCACAAAATCTCAACACAAAAGGTAAAAAATTGAAACAAGAATCAGAAAGAATAAACAAAACATAATCCACAGTAAAAGATGAGGATTCAATTAAAAGATTTCTCACCTTCAAAGATCCCCTTGCGCTATAGATCAGCAACCGGATCAGTCAGGTACTGAAAACCCTAACAGTAACCCTAACCCTAGAAGACTTTTGGAGTGCGGGGATTGGAAAAGAAGAATGAAAGACGGAACCAAGAAAGAGAACGTATGGGAATTCGTCACTTTATTAAAAGAGCAAAATAAAAGGCGAAGAAAAAGAGAACGTATGAAGAACGTTTTGCCTTTTCTGCCCCTTTGAAAAGTTTAAATTTCATTTGATAATGAAAACTACTTGCAAGCCACATTTTTATTTTTATTTTTATTTTTATTTTATGCTTTTCCTTTTGCCGTCTTGTCCATTTTTCCTGTGTTACTTTAAATACTTATTTTATTTATAAAGGTATTTTGAAACAAAAATAAGTTTTAGATTGTTTATTTTTTTATAATGGTAGACAAGTCACAAATAAAATTTTTGAGTTTTTTTAATAAATAAATAAATTCATTTTTGCACGTAGGAAATGGTACAAATTTATTGAAGGGTGATTTGGTAAATAAAAAAGAATGAAAGGTATTCTTAAGGTGTAGTAATTGTTAGTATCAATCAATGTCAAAATCAGTGTTTGTCATAAGACATTAATTTTCATATTCTTTTCAGAATACTTTTCCACTTGATGTGGGTGGCTTTGACTCTCATAAATATTTCCAAATTCTCCTTTCATTTCTGATTATCCAAGTGGCTCAAATGGTTCTGTTCCTTCGGACAAGAACCACAAATACTCACGTTAGTTAGTCACCTCAAATAAAATAATATACATGATAAACAAATAGGAAAATAACGGCTAATCCTTTTTCAATCTGAAGAATGAATGGACCAGAAGAATTATCCATTAAAATTAAAATCCTTAACCGCACAACATAAATAACGTTTAATAAAAGACACAAAAGTTCTCATGCTGCAATACAGCCTTGAAAGAGCACACATCATTCAAAAAAAAGAAAGAGAAAAACATAACAAAGTTGGGTTAAGAGGATTTCTTGGAGCATTTTGCAAAATTTTCAGAGACCTGTATGTAGACCAAAGTAGTACAGAGCGCACACAGACAATAAATATTTAGCTCAGTTCATGAATTGGGGTCTCAGCGCTTTAAGTTTTATGCATATAAGGAAGGTAAAATTCTGAAATTTTCGAACTCAATTAATGTGTGACATTCTTAGGAAGATTTCTGATGATGTTACTCTTCATTCCGATCTTGGAGCGCATAGCTTCCACACCGTTCCGATTCATCTCCCTCAAAACCTTCATTCGCACAATTTGTTCTCTTGATTGAATTGTTGCCAAGCCCATGCTTCGGTACCTGAAAATGCAGTATTTTGTTTATTTTGCTGACCAAACTAGAATTTCATCATTCCCGCAAAAAATGGCAAATGAAGTAACAGAGAAAAAAAAGGAACTTGATTACATATGTGGACATGTACAGATAGGAATTGTGAGCAATTCTTATGAACATTGAGCTCTGGCATAAATGCAGTAATACTCAACTGCTTTGAAAGCAAAAGCATATAATTCTGTTCTTTAAGTAAATCAGACAACAGAAATATTGCACAACCAAAGCTTATATATATATGTAGATAGATATATATATATATATATATAAAGATGCAATCCTAGTGCTTCTCAAATATTACTAAGACCATACACAGGAGGCTAAGATTTGAAATATGCAGAGATCCAGATGGAACTGGGATTTGATAAAAGAATGATTTCATGAAAACCCGAGCCGATGAGGAACATACTTATATGAAAAAGTGAATCAATAGAAAGGATAATTCTAAGAAAGACAATTAGAAAACTACAATATTCAACCTCAACAAAACTCATAAAACATATGATTTAATAACAAAAATTTCTCCTCCAGTTTAAAAATATGTAAAGCAATTGAGTAGTAGTTAAAACAGAACCATTCAGAAATTAAAGCAAGAGTCAAAAGGGAGAAATGGATAACAGATTCCAGAGAATAATTCAATAATTCTCTAAATTAAAAAAAACACAGATAGGTGACCCTGTACATAGAATTTCGGAAATCAAGACAATAATCTAATTTAATAGTAATAATTAACTGAAAGCAAATTACAGTCAACAGGCAATGATGACAACAAGAATAAAAATCTTATACCTTGAAGCCAAAGTACTCGCTAGAGCAATGCCACTTGAAGGCGATGGGCGTGGTTTTTGGCGATAATAACGAAGAAATTCCCTAGAACCAAGGGTCTTAACAGATGTTTTGCCATCAGTCTTGCTTGTTATAATGAGCTCAGATCCCCCACTCCCAAGTTCAACATTGTCCACACCGTCAGATGCTACCAACTGTTTTCCTTCCACACCAACATAGCTGCAAGAAAACAAAACATCTTTAATCAGATTAATCATAAAGCAACACTTTGCAAGAGAAAGAGAAAAAGAAAAGAACAAGATAAAAAAAGGCCAAGTCTATAACTGCATACTCTATACATGAACACAATATTGTCAATACTGCAATAATCACAAACCTCAATAAAGGCAAAGCACTACCCATCAAATTTTCATTATAGTTCATTCGGTCCAATAGAGTGAGTTCCACAAGTAAACATCAAACAAATAGTATCAAACCAAGTTGTCTTGATTAAAAGCGAACCAAATGACAATGAGCCACTTAATATAAATGATAAGCATACTATGTAAATTAACTTGTTGGATTTCCAATCTCGAGCTTGTAAGTAAATGATCTATTCAATGTCCCAAGCACCCAGTGTAGTTAGAATCGTACGATTCGTAACGATTCAATTGCACGCACATACCCAATGGTTCAAATCTTATAGGAGAATTGGAATTAATCAAGGATTATTAATAAATCATGTGAATCGAGAATCAATAGAATTGATATGATTCAGGAAGATCAATGATTCTGTTTTTGGTTTCTTGAGAGTTTTTTAATTTAAAAAAAGACAACACAACACACGCAGGAAACTAAAAGTCCACGATGATAAAAATATCACAGTTAAAAAAATCAAGAAAAGAAGAAACATAGAAGATGAAGAGAAATTCTTCTATGTTTGGATTTTCTTCTTATCAGAAATTTTATTTGAAAATTTATGTTATGCGAAAAAAATCCTTTTTAATTAAATAGACAAAATTAATTTTTAAGATATTTTCAATAACAATTCTGTGATTATTTAATTAATCTTCAAATTTTTTTCTGGAAAAAAATATTTTTAAAATAACTTAATTTTTTTTATATAGGTTTGGTAAATACTTGACAATGTCTTCCAAGTCCCAAAAAAATCTCAAATCAAGATAATTAACCCACTCGGGAGAATTGCTCTTGAATTTGTGACAATAGAATGCATTTCTTTTGATGTGTGTGTGTGTGTGTGTATATATATACATAATGCTAAACTGAATCTTACGATTTGATTCACAATTCTCGATTCGCAATGTTGGACTTCGATTCATGATTTGAATCTCGATTTGACTACTTTGCAAGCACCATAATCTGACTTAAAAACTACAATAACAAGAGCTGAAAAAATTGTTTCCCTGCATAGTAAATTCTAATAAAGATAGAGGCAAGGCTATTGCTCATGCTTTCAAATTTCAAGAAGAAAAGATGAAACCTGCTGCTATAATCATAGAATTCCTCCAATTCTGCTTCCTCATCATCGCCTCCATCACCATAATGTACCTTGCAATGACCTTTTGCAATCATGTGCTTCCTCACAGCCTCCAGGCTTTGAAAAGGATGACATCTATCGTTGCAATACAAGCACATGAAATCCCTTTTAACCTGGAGAATAGAAAAACAACAAATGCAAACACAATTAAGTCATCATAAAGAAATAGACAGGATTCTTGATAAGGGTTTTTATATCATTCCCACCTTCAGACCGACATATGTAAGGAAGCCCTTGGGATCCTTCAAATACTCAACATCTGGTATGAAAAAACCGTGCTGCTTATGCATGTGAACCATACAGCTCTCAATAGTTTCATGCTTTTGGTCACAAACAAAACAGCTTGCAGTGTCTACGTCTTCATCTTCATCCATATTATCTTCTTCCTCAGCATCAGTCCCAGAAGCATTCTCATTTACTTGGAGATCCATTACAGCTTTAGAAGCCTCATCCAAATCATCATCAGAGCCGACCTCCACCCATTCATCATCACTTTCAGTACTCTCTTCAGCCCTTCCTTTAAACATTAAAGTTTTACTTAGAGTTGACTTATTTGGTGCACCAGTTGTAAGTGGCTTTATTACTGTAGTAATGCCAGCGCCCAGAAAACTTGCATCTTGAGAAGCTTTCAAAACATGGCTCTTTGAATTCAAATGTTGAGCATGAGCCTTAGCACTTCTATACTCCTTCTGGCAAAGAGTACAACTGTACAACATGGGAGATGCACTCAATTTGTTCCTTTCTTCAGCTAGAGCTAATTGCCTAGACTGGAATAATGCTTCAGTCACCCCAGGAACTCCTGCTACCTATTAAAAAAGCATAATGATCATTCAGGTATTATTGCAATTGGAATGTAATCGCAAGTCTCCAATAAAAAAAATTCAAAGCACAATGGTAAGCACAAAAATCATACTACTACACTGGTTATCTCATCACTCTATGAACATAATGGCTTTTTGAACCTATTCAGAAGTCCATCAAAGAAATGATGCAATTATATTCAGAAAAACGTTTCTGGCTACAACTACAATATATCTTTTCATATAAGGCTTGCTTAAGTTGGTCATTATGGTGCTTGTAGTGCTCATAGAGCTGTTTTCAGTATTTTGCTAACTGAAAAAGTTAAGTACACCTGGAAATTTCCAAGTTATTATTGTGGTCTATATCATTGTCTATCTTAATTTTAATTTAACTAAAACCGGCAACCAGGATCCTGACAATGAAGTTTGTTTGAATAAATACTTATCTGGTAACACAATTAATGAAAAAAATCAGCAAGTCCCACAACACTAACATAATTGAGTTACTATTCATAAGGACTTCCAGATTTGTTCTTATTTTTCCCATGTCCCAAAGTATGGTTCAGATTTTCTAGCTCAAATAAGCACCACCAGAGGTTTTAAAAATTGATTTTGATTGGAAATCAAGAAATAATTTCACTTGGTAACATATAAGCGTCACTAAGTAGCAAGAAGAGCAACAAAAAAGACAACTAAATAACATAAAGCGTCAGAAGAATTGACAATTAAATAAAGAAAGAGCCTATGTAAGATTTACCACCCACCATAAAGGGATGTTTCATATAGGCCAACTAGTTCTCAAAGTAAATTCTTGTGCTTCGAAAATTCAAAGACTACAGCATTTTAACAAAGAAAAAAAAACACACTTTCTTATACATCATTCCATTTTCATCACATAAAAAACATAATGAGCAAATACAAACCAAATTGGAACTCTCTAACTCTTAATATATCCTCTCGGAAACTATTAGAATCATTATTCGCATCGCAATATCGCACCATAAAATTATTGATTTCATAAAAAGAAAAAAAAAAAAGAAAAATCACCACTACGAAATTGCAACCCAACACACTAATTTTTACCAAATATTTTTTATTTATACATAAAAACCCCCAGAAATTAATAACTTGCCTTTAATGTTAAAAAGGAAAACCCTAAACAATCAAACCGCTTCCAAATCACATGAAATCAAATACATAAACCCTAAACAAGCACCGAATCCAACTAGGACCCCCCAAAAGCCAAATTTATCCAAGGTGAAAAATATAAATAACAAAGCAATCTCAAAAGCCCTAACAACAAACGAGATAGAATCCAAACAATAAGACAAGATGAAAACGGGTGGTACCTTGCGCTTGAGGTTGTAACGGTGCCATTCCGATCGGTAGTGGAGCTTCTGCTCCGCCTCATCGGCGAACTCCTTGTTGCACGCGTTGCACGTCAACCCTGGCATCTCCTCAGCTAGCGCTCCCTAGCGCTCTCTCCCTCCCTCGTTCTACTCCTCGAGGTCGGGAGAAAGACAAGAGAATTTATAGGTCGGCGTCGGGAGGAGAAGCGGATCTAAACCACGATCCGAATTCCACCGCTTATAACAGTAAGCGGATTCGGGTTAATGAGAGACCCGTTTCGTCAGTGCTTACATGACGAAGCGTTTGAATTGCATTTGCTTCAAGCCCCTTATAAAACATCATATTTACTAACAGATTAAATTTATATAAAATGAAAACTCATTTCAAATCCTTTGTTACACTTTTTTCTTTAAGTAAAAATTTCATTAAACCCCTAAATAAACTGTTATTTATACTTGCATCATTACTAATATATTGTTTATAATATTAATAAATACTAATATTTTTAAGTTATATATATATACACTAACAAAGTCATTTTATTTGTATATCTCTAAAATTTGTTTGATTGAGTATATATTCTTCAATAAAACTAAATGGCATGTATCCTTCTTGAAATTACATTTATTTATATGTATATTTCTCTGCCCTATGTATTCCATTAAAATGTTTTATAAATTATGTTAATATTGATTTTATGTAATAATAAATATAGAATTTTGTTCAAATTCTTCAGCAACCAGTGTTTGTTTTTCTTTGGATATAATGAATAAAACTATTTTAAATTTTTTTGGGTGAATATGCACAGAATTATTATTATTATTAAATATATAATTATATATTTTAAAAGATATATTATTCGGCATTTGATTTTCCATCCTAAAAAATTTTAATTCCTATAATAATCATTCATCACCCAATGTATAATATTACAAACTAATATTACTATTGAATTAAATATATCATCATTAAATATGACGTAAAATTAATTTTTTAATACATATATATTCTCATTTTTTATGAATTAAAATTCAAACTTATCTTTTTAATAAAAAACAAACATCTTATATAAAAAATATAATGCCAATAAACTAAAAAATCATTGAGGTAATTCAATCCATGAGACTTTAAAAAAAAATTTTATTTGAAAGTCAATGTTTTTTAAAAATCATACGTTAAAAAGAATCATTACTGCTTCACATTTTTTTTTTATGTTTTCTCTGACAAAAAGAACTCGTTGGGAAATCTGTTTCTCTCCGATGAACTCACGGAGTTCGTTCCAGTCTCGTCCTTGGGGTAAAGCTCGCTGAGGTCAATCCTGCTCCCGAGTGAGCTTGCCGAGGTGAGTTCGCCAAGGGAACCGGACAGGTGAGCTCACTCAGCGCTAAAACAAGACAAGCCTTTTGTGGTGTCACTCTGTCCTCATGAACTCTCTCTCTCTCTCTCTCTCTCTCTCTCTCTCATTTATGTGTAGCAATTAATTTATGGTAATAATTAATACTTAATTAGTTAATATTAAATGTTTCAATTAGTAAACCCATTATTATATATACTAATATATAATAATATTTATTAAAAAAAAAGGCATAATAGTCATTTTAGCATATCCACTTCTTTTCACTTTTCCCATTCCCAATAAACTACCTCCCCAATCCTTCCAACCAAACATAGTTTTCATTCCCATTACTTTTCCAATCCCCCTCATTATTATTACCCTCCCACTCCTCTCCTTTCCATTCCTCCTAACCAAACAGCCCCTTAAGTTCACGGAAAAAGCTGAAAGTCAAAAGATTGACTATAACATACAATAATATAATATTAAAGATATTTAATTTAATTGAAAAAGATTGATTGGGTATCAGAAAAGTCAAAACTTTTCTGGGAAGGAAGGATCTCTCGGTCCTCTTCTCAAAAAAATACAAAAAAGGCATCTACATAGAAACACGAATTTTTAGGAAAAAGAAAAGTACACACAAATTTAATTATTATTTTTTTTCTAATTTATGTACGTCCCTAATCCCTGGACAGTTTCATCCAAATTGCAAACAGAAACCAAAGGCCTCTAAAAATTTCTGGCAATATATTCTGGCACATGGAAAAACATGTATTAGTAGGAGTTGATCTTTCAATCACAACAGTAAACTAGTTGAAAAATTGGATCCTATATTCACACGATCAATGTTCTGGAGAATGTCCATTCCGATCCTAGTCAACAACATCAAATTGTTATCGTGCTTGACTCAGCTGCACGCCAAACCATATGAAAAGAAGAGCAATTGTTGATGTAGAGGCCAACACCAAGAAGAAGGAAAGGAGAAGAAGAAGAAGAGTGGTGAGTTTGATTCGTTGTATATGTTGCTATTTCCATTCTATGATATAATTCTCATGATGTATTTTAGAAACTCAAGAATAATATGATGATAAAGTTCTGTTATTCAATGGACTCCTTGAAGATATTGGTTTGATAGATGGAGAACGGAGGAAATTCATATAATTTCTTTTTCTTGCCATACTAAACTATCTCCTACTTTTTGGTTTTCAGCCTTCAGGTGTATGATCTTTCACCTTAATGGAGGAACTCTTCAAATGTTTTTACTACTTCTGAACAATCTGCTAGTAAAGTCGTCATAGCCTATTCATTGCAATCCTCTGAAATACCATGAGAGGAGTTCGATCAATTGGTTCATTATGGTTCTAATCAAATGTTGACATGACGAAACTCGTTTGCAGGATGCAGCCAGACTTTTCAAACAATGAAACTGAATCAATGCATGTTAATGATGAAGGGAAAAAAAAAAGAATAGTAGAAAGAATGCAGGGCAAATTATCATTGAAGCACTGCAATATGATCCACTGCAACCTCTGAAAAACAAAAAATAAGCAACAGAAACTTTGTGCCATTTATCTTTTAGCAGGTTACCAAGCACGTCAAATTCCATGGGCAACAGTACTCCAAGCTCGGACGGTATGTCCGCCGGAGAAACAATAACTGGCACAGGTATGTGAAAATAAGATGTATACATCTAGTCACGTATTTCATATTCATCTTAATCTAATCATGTATTCTATATTCATCTTATTTCTGCATGTTTTCTGCAGTGGCAATAGTAGCTGTCAGTATCGTTGTCATCGTGGTGGCAATTGCAATTATTAGATGCATTCAGAAGAATCGAAAGCAAGCAAGGAACACATCTGCAGAGACAACTAGGAACACAGATATGGAGGCAATTGTTGTATCTACTGAATCCAGACCATTGAATTCGGCAGTGGATGTGGAACCAATGGTTGACACGGTTACAATCGAGCGGTTTCTAGAGGATATAATAAGAGAGAGACCTGTCAGATTTTCCCCTCAGACTATTATAGATTTTACACACAACTTTGCACAGAAATTGGGTTCAGGAGGGTTCGGAATAGTCTACAAAGGGCAGTTCCCCAGTGGTGTGCAGATAGCGGTGAAAGTACTTCACAAAACTCATGATAGAAGGGCTGAAGAGCAGCAGTTCATGGCAGAGATAGGAACCATAGGAAGAACATACCATATCAATCTTGTTAGGCTCTACGGATTTTGCTTCCATAACACTTTGAAAGCACTTGTTTATGAGTACATGGAAAAGGGATCGCTGGATGGCTACTTGTTTGATGAGAATCAGAAGCTCAAATGGGAAAAGCTTTATGAGATTGCCATTGGAACAGCCAAGGGGATCAGATATTTGCATGAGGAGTGCCAGAGGAGAATAGTGCATTATGATATAAAGCCTGGAAATGTTCTTCTCGATGCTAATTTCTCTCCAAAAGTGGCAGATTTTGGATTGGCAAGGCTTTGTGATAGAGATAATTCCCATGTCAGCATGACAGGAGGCAGGGGAACTCCTGGTTATGCAGCACCAGAGCTCTGGATGCCATACCCTGTGACTCACAAGTGTGATGTTTACAGCTACGGAATGCTCTTGTTTGAGATACTGGGAAGGAGACGGAATCTCATTCTCAGCCAGGCAGAGAGCGAAGAATGGTTTCCGAGATGGATATGGAACAAGTTTGAAGGAGGAGAACTGGAGAGTGTTATGTCAAACTGTGGGATAGAACACAATGACAGAGAGAAAGCTGAGAGGATGTGCAAGGTGGCATTGTGGTGTGTTCAGTATCAACCAGATGCAAGACCTTCAATGAACAGCGTTGTGAGGATGTTGGAAGGAGATGAAGAGACCATTGCGCCAAAGAATCCATTCCAATATATGATGTCATTTGATGGGAGTTCATCTCAGTGGAGTGAAAGCAGAGGCAATTCAATCAGCACAGCAACAGCAACAAATGAAAGTGAAGAGAATAGTTTGATTCACCAAAATCAGCAGTAAAACAATGACTTCAGGAAATTCTTGTTCATTTGGTTCATTTTTTTTAATTCTATATACTAGAAATTCTAAAATTCGATCTCTCTCGCTCTCTGAATCACTATTAAGAGATGTTCCATTGTAGAAATATAAGAAAATAAATAATTAGAATGTAAAGCAATAAACTTTGGGTATCAAATAAGCCTGCAGCTGCCGCACATTTGATTATCCAACTTGAATGAATCTATGAATGAATCTATGATTGAAATATCCAATGCTCGAAAAGAGACCTTATCTTTGGCCAGGACAAGTTTCATACAGGGAAATAATAAGCATACTTTATAAATTCTCACTGATTTATAAGCTGAGAAAGCTTCTTTCTTTTGCATTCCCTAACTTCTTGTATTATTTGCATAAACATGGCCTCAAGAAAGCCAAACATCTCGATTCTAAACTAATGAAACAACCAATTTCAAATCAATCAAACAAAAAACCACAGAGAACCACATGCATGAACCCTAAACGATAAAAAAATCCAATTAAAGCTCCCCAAAACCCTCTTTTATTCGAAGGCAACCATAAAACAAAAAAATCAAATCTCAAAAAGCCTAATAACAAACCATATTGAATCAAACCAATAATACAAGATGAAATACGGTGGTACCTTGTGCCTGAGGTTGTAGTGATGCCATTCCGATCAGTAATGGAGTTTCTGTTCCGCCTAGTCCTCCAAATCCTAGTTGCACGTCCAACCCTTCATCTCCTCAGCTCGCTCGCTCTCTCCTGCTCTCCTTCTCTTCCTCCCAGTCCCTCGGTCCAGAGAAAGATGAGGGCTTTCCAGTTTTACTTCATCAAAGCCGTCACCAGAAAGATTTTGACCTATTTTTGATGATATAGATTGTGTTAATGTTTTATCAGCAATTAATATAATATTACTAGCTTGACGGACAATATGTCATGTATTACTAATAGAGAACATTCGGTATTTATATTATCAAAAATATGTCAATTTTTAGGTGACTATTCAATAAAACAAAATGGAAGTTATATAACTTATTTTTGATGTTTTGTAAGTAATATCATAACATCACCCAGACATTGTTATGTCAAGGGAGAGAAATGCAACTGTTGATGCAGAGGAGAACGAGGAAGGAAAACAAAAACAGGAACGGAGTGGTGAGCTTAATTCTGTGTATCTCGTTACTTCAATTTTATAGTTATGGTTCTCCTCGTATGTTTCAGAAACTTTGGAATAATATAAGGGAATGATATACACATCAGAGGTTTAAGAAAACCCTTGCAAAATAAATGACTTCGCAGAACTTGTGTATTGTTCACTTCAAGCTTTAAGCAGCAGGTGGCATATAGTCACTGCAGTATGATTCACTTCAATCCTCGGAAATAACACGAGATTAGTTCTATCATTGCTTCATTATGATCCTACTTATATATTGTGTTTGCATTGATAGAGTAAGCGTACATAAACTTTCAGTCAGTTATCCTCAAGGAGGTTATAAAAAACTTAAAATGCAACAGACCAGCAGTACACCTTCAAACTCAGATACAATGCGGCATATGACAAAACAAGTTGTGTATTTTCTTGTTATGTGTTATGAATCCATCTTATTTTCCACTGTGATCACTGCTCTAGCAATTGCATTTATCAGATATCGTTTGAAGAACAGAATACAGGCAAGGAACACCTCTATGCAGACAACTAGTGTACTCGCTGTGAATGCAGTGGGTTCAAAAGTCGACATAATTACAATCGGGCGGTTTCTAGACGATATAATAAAAAAGAGACCTCCCAGATTTAGTACTCAGAACATTATAGATTTTACACAAAATTTTGCACAGAAATTGGGTTCAGGAGGTTTCGGGACAGTCTACAAAGGGCAGTTCTCCAATGATGTGCAGATAGCAGTAAAAGTTCTTCGCAAAACTCTATGGATTTTACTTCGAAGACACTTTGAAAGCACTTGTTTATGAGTACATGGAGAAGGGATCGCTAGACGGTTACTTGTTCAGTGAGAATCAGAAGCTCAAATGAGAAAAACTTTATGAGATTGCCATTGGAATAGCCAAGGAAATCAGAAACTTGCATGATGAGTGTTAGCAGAAGATTGTGCATTATGATCTAAAGCCTGTAAATGTTCTTCTGTATGCTAATCTCTCTCCAAAAAGTGGCTGATTTTGGATTGGCAAGGCTTTGTGATAAAGATAATTCCCATGTCAGCGTGACAGGAGGCAGAGGAACTCATCATTATGCGACACCAGAGATCTGGATGCCATATTTGGCGACTCACAAATGTGATGTTTATAGCTATCGAATGCCATTGTTTGATAAAGATACTTCCCTCTAGTTGATATACTACCACCAACCCTTCCCTGTAACTGCGGTTATGGAGGAGTTAGGGTGGTGGGTCCCTGTCTTAACAGGAACCTCATTCTCGGCCTGGCAGAGAGCCGAGAATGGTTTCGAAAATTCATATGGGATAGGTTTGAAGGAGGAGATTAAGAGAGTGTTATGTCAAACAGTGGGATTGAATACACTGACAGAGATAAAGCTGAGAGCATGTGCAAGGTGCCATTGTGTTTGTGTTCAGTATCAGCCTGATGCAAGACCTTCAATGAACAGTGTCATTAGAATGCTGGAAGGAAGGAAGAGATCATTGCACCAAAAAATTCATTCCCATATATGATTCTCTTTGGTGGGAGCTCATCTTGCTGGAGTGAAAGCAGAAGAGATTCAACTAGCACAGCAACAGCAACAAATGGCGGTGAAGAGAAATAGATTGATTCATCACAATTAGCACCAAAACAATAAATTTAGAAATTCTTGTTCATTTTTGTTCAAATCCCGTGAATTGTATAAACTCCCCATCACTTATCAAACAGTGTTGAATAATCCTCAAAGCGTGTTGAAATAGTCCTGTAAGCATCAGTATCAGGATTTGTTTCATTGTGGAATTTTAGGCACCACAAAAAATTAATATCTGACGCAATAAATTCTACATATTGAAGATGTAAAGAAATCTGCAGCTGTCACACAATGGACTTTCGAAAGTTCAAAGAAATCATATCAAATTCAAAAGGAGGACTTGATCTTTGGCCAGGACCTTCCCTGCACTTGGGAAATGATTAGTCTAACATCATAAATTCTCAATGATAAAGCACCTCTGATGAAGACTTCATCAATTGATCGAGAACATCGATCAGACCATGAGCTTATGGCTCCAAATGAACTAGAATCATGTAGTCACTATTCATTCATTTCATAAAAATTAGAGGGAGTTACTGAATGAATTTGAAATAAGCGGTTTTGCTTCTAATTTTCAAGCTTTAAATCCTTTTATTGTGCCTAATGTTGACAAGCAAACACCCAACATTTCTGTTGAATACCTCTCATTTTTTGCTGACATTACATGTTCGTCGAATGTCTAGTGATCACACCACATTTCTTAGCGATTGTTATATCGCTATCTCATTCAGAGGTGCCTCTACTTCTGACCAACAAACCACATTTAATTGTCTACAAATCTCTCTGAAGAAGTTATCACTTAAATTGTGTCACATGCATGTATGTTTGAAATACCAAACTCTTGCATGAATCATCTGAGAAATTTCCAAATGTAAAGAATGGAAATTTTCATAACTCAGGAAGGACTTTGTATTTTGAGAGGAGGTTTCTCACGGAACTATAAATAGAGGATGATAATCAGGATACCATTATATATCCTCAAAAGGTTCATATGTTCAGTGCTTCTTTCTTTTTATGATTTTTCCCTCCCATTTTGGAACTTCTGGAACTGCAATAGATAAAAATGTCATCTGTAGACAGTGCGCAGAGTACCTTTCAAGCATGGATAATAGCCGTGATCAGTGAGATCCTTATCCAACCTAATCAAGTTCATGTTTCGTTCTTTCTTACATCGTTCCTGCTCGACTTCAATTAAAAAATTTGTCTATTTCTGTGCATATTTGCAGTAATCTCATGTCTGGGTGTAGTTGCGACAGCTATAGGAGCATATTTCTTATACAAGTGCCTCACGAAACAAGGGTTGCCACAAATTAACATAAACAGCAATTCAACACCCACATATCCATCATCTGCCACGGATGGACATGAAAAAACACTTCCCTAAATTCATGGATTGAAGATGCAACAGTGGAGAGGTTTCTCAATAAGATTGCAAAGGAGAAGCCAATCAGATTCACACGCCAACAGCTCGCTGGCTACACTCGCAACTACACAAACCGCCTGGGTTCTGGCGGGTTTGGGACAGTCTACAAGGGACAGCTTCCAAATGGAGCCCTAATAGCAGTGAAGGTGCTGAACACCGGAGGTTCTGAGGACAAGAGACAAATGGAACAGCAGTTCATGGCAGAGATTGGTACCATTGGAAGAACATTTCATGCAAACCTTGTCAGACTCTATGGCTTCTGCTATGATTCAATTGTTAGAGCCCTGGTCTACGAGTACATGGGCAAGGGATCTCTAGACACATACCTGTTTGACAAGAGCCACACCATTGCATGGGAGAAGTTGCATGAGATTGCAATAGGTACAGCTAAAGCACTCTTTTACTTGCACGACGAATGCGAGCAAAGGATCATACACTATGACATCAAACCAGCAAACATCCTCCTAGACCACAACTTCACCCCTAAAGTGGCTGACTTTGGATTGGCGAAGCTTTGCAACAGAGAGAACACTCATGTGAGCATGACGGTAGGGCGGGGGGACTCCGGGTTACGCTGCGCCGGAGATGTGGATGATGGGACAAGTGACATACAAATGTGATGTTTACAGCTTTGGGATACTCCTGTTTGAGATTGCAGGGAGGAGGAGGAATTTTGATGAAAGCTTGGAGGAAGATGTGCGCTGGTTTCCAAAGTGGGTGTGGGAGAGGTACGAGAATGGAGAAATGGAAAAGGTGATGGAGATGATTGGAGTTGATGATGAACACAAGGGTAAAACAGAGAGGAAGCTAATGGTGGCCTTGTGGTGTGTCCAGTACCAGCCAGAAAGAAGGCCTCCCATGGACAAGGTTGTGAAAATGTTGGAAGGGGAGATGAAGATTGTGCCTCCATTAAACCCTTTCCAGCACCTGCTTTCAGCTTCTGCACCATCCAGGGATTTGTGGAGTGGCATGAGTTCGTCATCAAGCGGAGCAGCTAACCGAGGACTAAAATTTTACTCTTTACAACAACAAGAGCAACAACAAGAAGAAGAAGCCGCTAGATTTTACTCTTTACCCGTTTGAAAAAATCCATATAGTAATAATTACCCACTGCCCACTTCAAATGTATCAGTAATTTGTAGCTGAAACAAATGAAATGCATATTCCAAGATGTATATGGGACATGTTTGAAGAAGGAGAAGTAGAAAATGTTCCATTGTAGAAATACAGAGAACACGAATAATTAGTATCTGAGTGACAAACTTGAGGTGTCAAATAGGTATGCACCTGCCATACATTTGGCTATCAAAAGCTTAAATAAATCTCTGATCGAAATATCTGATGCTCAAGGACGATCTTGTCTATGGCCAGGATTTTTCTCACTCTTAAAAATGATAAGTATAACATTACAAATTTCCAATGTTTTATATGCTCAGAAAGCTTCTTTCTTTTGCACTCCCTTGTCATAACTTCTGAAATATTCACATAGATACAGGCTCAAGCAGGTCAAATATCGCTATTCTTAACTAATCAAACAACAAATTCAAATCAAACAAACAAACGAACAACACCAATACCACATAGAACCAAATAAAAATGAACACTAAATCCAACTAAAGCTCCTCAAAATCCAAGTTTGTTCAGAGGCGATCATATACATTAAGAAATCAATCTCCAAACCCTAACAAAAAAAGGGCATTGAATCAAACCAACAAGACAAGATGAAATCGTGTTGTACCTTGCGCTTGAAGGTGTAGTGGTGTCATTCTCACCGGTAATGGAGCTTCAGCCCCCGCCTCGTCGGCCAAATCCTTGTTGACATTGGCATCTCTCCAGCTCTCTCTCTCTCTCTCTCTCTCTCTCTCTCTGTCTGTGTGGATTGAGAGAAGGATGAGAGAAAGATGAGGGGGATTTTATAGGTTAGCGTCGGGAGGGGAAGCGGATTCGGGTTAATCGCAGAATTCCAATAGCCAAGCGGATTCGGGCTTGGTGAATTTCAGACCCGTTTTAGATGGAGCGAATATTCCATGAGATTTATTCCAGATTGCTCAATTGTTGTATATTTGATTTATAATTTAAAAGTTTTAATTTAATCAATAGCTTTTAACAGAATTAACCTTTTCTTATGTATTTTTTATAAAATATATAGCATTTTCAATCAGGTTAAACTTCATGCATCCCCAACCCAATGTTATGAAAATATAAAACATGGGAGCTCTTTAAATGGGTTGGACAATTTCGCTCAGAACAATAATTACATTTTCAACTAGTTTTATTATTAGAATTGATCCTATATGCATATTTTAGACTATGTTTGATTGGCAACATGGAAAATGGGTAGAAAAAAAAAATTTTCTATGAACAAATAGACGTTTGATTGGCATTATTTTCTAACTAGAAAATAAAAAAAAATTTATGAAAATTCTGATTTTGTTGTTTGATTGCTTACATTTTCATATAACCCATTATATTTTCATTGAAAAATTTTTCATAAAGTTGAGGTTGGAAAATTTTTTCTTTGTTTTGAGGGAAAATAGGGTCACGTGACAACATCCATGGAAAAATTTTCTATGATAAATTTGGGCAAACAAACAGCCTATTTGGTTGGAAAATGGCTCATGAAAAATTTTTTCATGGAAAATTTGGGCAATCAAACACAACTTTATTTCTTTGCAAGTCAGGAGACAAAAAGGAACAAATTAAAAGAAAAAACATCCATCATCAAATGCAATATTGACTTTCAATGTACATTGTTTTGCTATAAAGGGGAAATCCCAAGCCATGGCTAAGTCTTCCAATACTCTTGGCAATTATACCTAATATGTAAAAGCCTAAAACAACAATAGATAAATGACATTACATCGATGCCATTTCCAATAGTTATGACTTTTCTCATTGTGTTTTAATCATTATTACCATCGATTGTGAAAATGACTAATAAATGCTTGTGATCATCTTCAATTTTATTACTTAGTTTGATTTCTTTTGTAATTTGTACTCATAATATTTAATAAAGTTGTGATTTATCCATTTCAATGCTCAATTTTTTTTTTTATAAAAAAAAACAATCTCTTCATCCCATTAAAAAAAAAAATCCTATTCCTATCAAAATTGAGATACGTGAGCTTCACTTGCCTCCTATTTTAATGGAATCCCAGCTACTCCAGCCCTCAAATGAATAATGCAGTCTTCTCATAAAAGCACAACAAATGCACATTATAATCAACTTATTATTAAATTGCATCAACATGATGTTAGTTGAGAACCATAAGATATCATTTCCCACTTTGACCTTGAGCAGTGGCTGGGATAGGTATTATTCATTTGTTCTAAATACAAGTTGTTTATGAGAAAAACTATATTTTTCTTAGAAAGATTTATTATGGTAGAGCTATCGTTGATAAATTTTTAGAGGACCGTTAAACTATTATAACTGTTGTATTTTTGTACTTATTTATTCTTTTAACATTTTTAAGTGGGTGATATATATATTTTTTTTTTTTTGAAATTTTGGGTTGGATTAAATAATATTGTTTTGATTGGTGATTACAATAACAGAAGAAGAAGAAGAAGAAGAAGAAGAAGAAGCATTGTCCATAATTTTCAAGAAAAAACATTCAAAGAACACGAAAAAGAAAACCTATATTTTAATTGTTTGGTGTTTGAATCCCAAAAGTCAGCAAATTGAAAATTGACCGCCAATGCTTGTAGGGTGAAAGTTCAACTTCAAGGAGGCTTCCCGGAAGAATAGGAAAGTATTGTATATTTGTTATTTGACATCAAAATGGTCCTACTAAACACTAATCAACTTTATCTTTTTTGTCCTTAAGTGACTTCCCATCAAACATTAATTATGTTGCAGAAAAAAAAAATTTCAATTGTTGATGCAGAGAAGAACAAGAAGAGGAAGAAAGAGCAACAGAGCGGTGAGTCTAATTCTCAGGATATCCTTCTATTTCAATTCAGTAGTCATAATTCTTATCTTATGTTTCAGAAAATCAGAAATTACAACAAAAGAAAGAAAAAAAGGAGTCATCAAAATACCAGGAACTGATTGACACTGCAGAAACTGCATATCATTCATTGGAAGTTTTTAGCAGCATGTTATAATCAAATCACCTGCAGTATAATTCATTGCTGAAATAATAGGAGATCAATTCTATAATTGATTCAGTTTGATCCCACTTCTAGTTTGTGTTTCCATTTATGAAGTCGCAATACAAAAGCTTCCTGTCAATTTCCTTTTAGCAGGCTATCAAAAATGTCAACTACATCAACTAACAGTACTCCTTCAAGCTCAGACACAAGCAGCTTGTCTGCTGGAGCAACAGCAGTTACAATCGGTATTATGCGAAAACAAGTTGTATATATCTAGTCATGAGTTCTGAATTCTACTTATTTCTGCATATTTTCTACAGTATCAACGGTGGTTGGCGGTATTGTGGTCATTGTTATAGCTATTGCAATTATCAGGTGCATTCAGAAAACCAGAATGCAAGCAAGGAACACATCTGTGCGGACAACTAGTGTATCTGCTGTGAATGTGGATTCAACCGTCGACATGGTTACAATCGAGCGGTTCCTAGCAGATATAGTAAAAGAGAGGCCTGTCAGATTTACTACTCAGAATATTATAGATTTTACGCAAAACTTTGCACAGAAATTGGGTTCAGGAGGTTTCGGAATAGTCTACAAAGGGCAGTTCCCCAATGGTGTGCTGATAGCGGTGAAAATACTTCACAGAACTCAAGATAAAAAAGCTGAAGAGCAGTTCATGGCAGAGATAGGAACCATAGGAAGAACATACCATATCAACCTTGTTCGACTCTACGGATTCTGCTTTGATGACACTTTGAAAGCACTTGTTTATGAGTACATGGAGAACGGATCACTGGACCGTTACCTGTTCGATGAGAATCAGAAACTCAAATGGGAAAAACTTCATGAAATTGCCATCGGAACAGCCAAGGGGATTAGATACCTGCATGAGGAGTGTCAGAAAAAGATAGTGCATTATGATATAAAGCCTGGAAATGTTCTTCTTGATGCTAATTTCTCTCCAAAAGTGGCTGATTTCGGATTGGCAAAGCTTTGTGACAGAGATAATTCCCATGCCGGTGTGACAGGAGGCAGAGGAACTCCTGGTTATGCTGCACCAGAGCTCTGGATGCCATATCCGGTGACTCACAACTGTGATATTTATAGCTACGGAATGCTCTTGTTTGAGATTCTGGGGAGAAGACGGAATCTCATTCTCGGCCGGGCAGAGAGCCAAGAATGGTTACCAAGATGGATATGGAACAAGTTTGAAGGAGGAGAACTAGAGAGTGTTATGTCAAACTGTGGGATTGAACACAGAAACAGAGATAAAGCTGAGAGGATGTGCAAGGTGGCATTGTGGTGCGTTCAGTATCAACCAGATGCAAGACCTTCGATGAACAGCGTTGTGAGGATGTTGGAAGGAGACGAAGAGATCATTGCGCCAAATAATCCATTCCAGTATATGATGCCATTTGATGGGAGTTCATCCCAGTGGAGTGAAAGCAGAGGATATTCAACTAGCACAGCAACAGCAACAAATGAAAGTGAAGATGATAGTTTGATTCTTGTTCATTCTGTTCAAATACCATAAATTCTATAAACTCCATGTCTCTTTCCAAACAATGTTGAGATGGTCCTCTAATCATCGGTATCAATTATCAAGAGAAGTTTCATTGTGGAATTCTAGTCACCACAGATAGTTTAAGATTGAAGCATACATCAAGGACATGAACAAGTCTACAGCTGCCAGACATCCAATTCACAAGAAGGACCTCATCTTTGGCCATGGCTTTCCTCGCACTTGGGGAATGGCGAGTATAACATCATAAATTCTCAAAGATAAACGTGCTCAAAGAGCTTCTCAATGAAGATGCTGGATGGGGAGATGGAGGAGATGGAGAACGATTTGCACCTTTCATGAAGATTTCATAGGTTGATCAAGAATGTCAATGAAATTATGAAACTCCAAATGTATTAGAATAATGCACTCACTATTCATACATTTCATCAAAATTGGAGGGAGTCACTGAGTTAATGTGAAATGAGCAGTTTAGTTTATAATTTTCAAGCTTTATTAAATTCTATTTTAGTGCGCATTGTTCACTGAGTAAATCTGTTGCTAAATCAAATGAAATATATATTTCAGAAGTATGCAATCAGATCACAATAATATTTCAATGCTAATACTTTTGTTTCTGATACATTATAGCCTCGTTGTTAGTATGCCACAGCAGCATTGGCAACCGAGGTAGGACATTCAAATAAAACAACGATCTCCAAGACTTTAGTGGAGATGTCTTCTTGATTTCATATACATTATATATAAATGCAACACAAGGTGTACGGCGGAGATCACCTTAGAAATTTGGTTCTAAGAGCCGCATAACAATGCACAAAAACTGCTCTACAAAATTGAAATGTTGATGATAAGGAAAATTAATGAGTAACTTCACTAAAATGTGAATGAAGGAAGAATAAAACCAAAGAGGTCTACCTTAAGCATATTTATCACACAACTTCAGCTTTGGTCACTAGTCCGTTTTGTTTTCCACTTTCCTTCCCCTGCAATCAAATATGATGAAGTTTAAAATTTGCAGAAATCCTTGGATAGGATCACTTGATTTGATGGACAAATAAATAATATAATGATCTATGAGGGAATGAGAATATATCATAAAGGACACCATCAATTATATGTACCACGAGGTAAACGTCATCCATCTCCCAATCACTGTTTACAACCATCATAGAAGAATGATGACAATTCAGTAGAACAATTTACGAGATTCAGTCACTTCTAAGATTCTCTTTGCACTGGCTAGAACATCAACAATTGGATTATAATTTGCTAATATAGCGCTAACAAGTGACCAACCGACTTAAATACTTGCATGGAAAACTCAAACAGCATTATAACCTGATGTTCAACTAAGACAATATCACAAACAGGTCAGTTCCATAAGAGATAGTTGATTGAACTGAGCTCCCTATATTCCACTGCTTATAAAACATACATCCTTCAAGAACTACACAAAATGTGTTGCAATTAGAATCCCAGTTTATTACTTTACAGTCATCTCCGAAACACAATACCATTCGTATAGAAACTGATGTTTCTACACAAAAACAGAAATGCAGCTTCCTTATATACCAAAAAATTTCAAACTAACATTTATTAAGAACAAAGCAATACTTTTAAGTGGTATCATCTTTATTTTGTATAAAAAATAACTGATAGAAGAGCTCCGCATGAGTAAGAAAAAAATGAACATACGGTTGTCTTACATAACATTTCTTCATATGTCCAACAAGCACTGAAAGCAATAAATTATAGTAAAAGGTGATCAACTATATACACACATAACATATTTATAAATAATAAATTATTAGGACTCCATAGAGGAAAGCGTTAAGAATGATAAGATAGCGAGACAAATGCCCGGATCATGATATATTAAGAAATCATTCAAAAGAATCACCAGAAGCATCGTAATCATCAGATTGAAGTACATAGGACAAACTTTGTAAACTAATTCTCCTCAAATAATTTTAAAAAATACATAAACAAGAGTTAAACAAAAGGCACCTGAGATATTTAGACAGCAAAGAAAAAGCAGTAATTTCAAGAACTACACTCAGATGCAACCAAAATAAGGGCAAAGATCCAATTTTTCGTGGTAAAATACTTACCAAATCCTTATTCTCATAGTAATCATTCAAGGCCCACTGGTACTTAGATTGGTTCAAACCAAACCAGTCCGCCAAATACTCATCCAAGCTCGAATGCGCTAAGAAAAATTGTTTACAGAAAAACTTAATCACCAGAAAATCCAAAGAGAATAGACCCCAGATCGGCGAAAATTTACCATCTTGAACCTTGGCGACCGCGTTCCAGAAGAACCCGAAGGCGGATCCCGAGCCACGCGGCTTCGCTGCGGCCTTATCGAACTGCCGCGGCGGCACCTGAACCGGTGGCGGCGGAGACAGTGGCGCCTTTGCGGGTGAATCCTCCACATTTCTCGTGCTAGGACTGGAAACGGAGTTAGGGCTGGCGGTTTGCGTCTTCAGCGTGGCCGGGGGGGTAATGAAGACCGTATACCTCCCCGCCTTCCCAATCACTGGTGGTGGTGTCGCCTCACGCGCCTGCGTCACGGCGGCCATCGCCGGAATCCGCAGTTAAGGCCCCGGTTAGGGTTTCTAGGGACCCCGCGGGAATGAGGGAACCAAAGCTCGAGAAGGCCGCTAATGGTGGGAGAGGAAAAGGAGGGTGCTTTTAAATCTCTAAGCATTGCTACAACTACACCGTAAAATAGGACCCAGAAAAGGACTCTCAACACTCCAAAAGGACCAGTCGCTTCGGTTTCTTTTTCCGACTAGTGTTTTGAGTGCACAAAAATGGCATCCTATGCTTGGGTTTGTCCCTCTGTTTCTTGTGTTCTTTTATCGGGAAGAGTCTGGGCTTAGATTTAGAGAAAATGACGAGAATGACACTGTTAGTGAGTGGAGTCTGGAGTGAATAAAATTAGATCTACGTGGCCATTCGTTCCATGTGTATATACGTATATAATTTATTTAATTTTAGTTTTTAAAATTTTAAAAAATATTTTTGGTTTTTTAATTTATTTTTGTTTATGAGTCAAAGACACTTATAAGCAAGGAGTTAATCCTTAACTATATTCCTGGGTGAACTAAAGTTTGAATCTAATATTTTGACAAAAATATAAACACCATAAGTAGAAAATCCAGTGCTTAGGGAGATATCTAACATTTGGCTACAATGCCACTCAAAAAATTGGTTGGCACTGTAGCCTGCTTTAATTTTTTTTATTTTTTTATTTTTTATATTTATTAGTTTAATGGTTATTTAATATATTTGGGTTATTAATTTATAACTTTGGTATAGTTTTAACCTCATAAAAATATATATCATTATAAAATTTGTATTTATATTTTCATATTTTAATAAAATTAATAAATTATAATTTAAGTTTATACTTTTAATTAATAAAAATAAAAATTAGAAAAATAATACCAAAAATATAAATTCATTAAAATTAACTCAAATTACGTGAACAATAAAATAAAAACATAGAAAATAACAGAGATTGGCATTGACAACAATAAAAAAAACACAATACGCAAAATACAACTAATGAAGTTGAAAATAGATGGGGCTAATAGTCTGGTATGTTATCGCCATTTCCTCCGATGTCGCCAAAGAACTCATTAAACACATTAGTTAATTAATGCAATGTTTCTATTTGAATATTTTATCATTAGGTTTCAATTTTTATTCAAATTATCATAAATTTTTTTATTTTATATTTAATAAATGTTCATAACAAATACAAAAGATAAAAAATTAAAAGTAAGAAAGAATTGAAAGATAACAAACATATAAATTCTAAAGCGTAAAGAATATTTTTAGAATATTATGTTTTGGAGTTAAAAATAGAGTTGTTGGTTTGAGAAACTTTAACTATAGAAGCTGTATTTTTGTATATTAAAGTTTCAAATATAGAGTTTTGGGTTGGAGATGACCTTATAGACCAAGAGATATTTGGTTTTTTTTTAATTGACAATATTGGTGAATTAAAAATATGTCATTTGATATTTTTAGCAATAAATATAATAAAAATATTTTTAAATATAATAAAAATGTTCAAAATAAATATTTATGTAGTCTATGGGCAAAGTAAATATTTACATATAACTCAAAAATCAAAATAATAATTTATATTAAAAATTAATAATAATTTAGGGATAATTATGGATACTCACCGATCACCAATATATAAAATAATGGTATACTGACAAGGGTAGTGCGGTAATTGGCAAATGTATACATCATTGACAAGCTTGCCTCTGCCTCTATCTACTTTTATTGTTGAAGGCTTGAAGGAGCTAGTGTATTAATCTTTGTTTTAAAAAGTTAAATGGAGATAGGGAGGTTGATATAATTAAAATATATAAATAAATTCAATTCACTAGTAAATTTATTACATAGAATTTAAAGATGATTTTTTTAAAATTTATTACAGAAAATTTTTTTATGAAATGGTGTTTGGATATGTATAAAAAAATATTTTTATAGAAATTTAATTTTAAAATTAAAATTGACTATTATAAAGAAAAATTAATTACTATTTTTTATAAAATTATTATAGTAATTTTATACTGTAAAAAAAATTAAAATAATTTTTATTATAATTTTCTACATAATTTTAAATTTCATAGTAACTATCACCCTTCTTATTAAATTTGGTGGTGGTCCCTAAACAGGGCTTAACATATAATTGATCTAGACCAAGCCTGTTGTGATTAATCAATAGGATTAATATTTTGATCCAATGGTTAAGTTTGTAAGCTGAGAAACGGATGAAGAATTTTGAGGCTTTGAGATTCTAAATTGTGGGGCCCGTGCGGACATTAAATTATCTATGTATATATATATATTTTTTGTTGGACCCGACATTCCGACACCCGGACAGCCAGAAAGTTGGACCGCTATGCGTGGGCCGTACGATTCGTAATGGACGGCTTGATTGAAAGTTCTTATCATGATACGACTATTTAAACATTGAAGAGGGGAATAAACCGGAGGGCA